>BLSH010000001.1:23855-50369 GCA_018402905.1 Glandirana rugosa
GAAAACTCTACCTAGTCCAGTCAGATCGTTCTGTAATGCAGGATGAGATGTTATTAGATCTGCTATCTATCCCTAAAAGCAGTAGTAGTAGTAATCTCTACCTAGTCCACAATCAGATCGTTCTGTAATGCAGGATGAGGTGTTATTATATCTGCAATCTGTCCCTTACAGTGCTGGCAGCATCCTCTCCCTACACTACCCAGAGAGCATGTGACATGCAGCACTAAGTGACTCCAGCTTATAAAGAGGCTGGGTCACATGATGCACTGGCCAATCACAGCCATGCCATTAGTAGGCATGGCTGTGATGGCTTCTAAGGGCAAACCAGTGAAACGCTTGTTGATTGGCTGCCCTGCAGCTATTCAACATGCGTGATCAAATACCCGAACCCAGAACCCGAACCCAAACTTTTTTCAAATGTCCAGGTTCGGGGTCCAGGTCACAGATACCCCAAAGTTCGGTACGGACCCGAACTTTACAGTTCGGGTTTGCTCAACTCTACTCATGAAGTGTGTATTGACTAATTTTAGGGCATTCTCAATTGTCGGTGCTAGTTTGGATTTCCACAGCCTTGTCAAACTTAGCCTGGCTGCCAAGAGTATGTGCGTAGTCACATGTTTTAAATGATGTGGTATTGAGTCGATTATCAGGTTTAGGATTGCAAGAGGTGCAGATGGGGTCATCTGACTTTGTGTGACATCTTGGAGAATTTGGAAGGTTTGGTTCCAGTATGGAATTATGAGCGAGCACGACCAGAAGATGTGGGATATGCCTCCTCTGGCCGATTTGCATCTCCAGCAGCAGTCAGATGTTGGGGTTATGGGATACCAATTTTGATGGTGTGAGGTACCAATGCAGAGTTATTTTTTGAGTGAGCTCCCAAAGATTAGAGCATTTGGTTGCTTTGAAAATAGATGCCAAAGTTTTTTGTCATTGTGATTCCGAGAATTCTTCTTTAATGTCTGATTCCCAATGGAGATGGGATGTTGACTTGGTGAACATTTCCTTTTGGTGTAGGGAATTGTAGATTGGAGAGATTCCTCTCGTTTTTGTAGGTGGATTGATTAGGTATTCCCAAACTTTCTTAGGGATTGTATATGTAGGTATAGGTATGATGTTGTGGCTTTTAGACAGTGTAGCACTCTCAGGTATGTGAATTGTTCTGATTGCGGCAGAGAGAACTCTGTCTGTAGTTGATGGAAAGTTTTGATGTTTGACTCCTGAAGTAGATTGTGTACATATTTGATGCCCCCAGTGGACCATTGTGAGAGGTTCAGGTCTATTGATAGGTATTGTAGACATTCTAGGGGTATTCTATCTGAGTGGTTAGTAGAGGCGGATACCATCTTTAGCCATGCTTGGGCTGATGCTTTCATTGTTGGAGGCACTGATAGAGAGATAGGGGTTCCAAAGGGGACACTAAGTAGCCATCGTTGTAGATTTGAATGTGGAATTGATGTAGCTTCTAGGAAGCCCAATAGGGTGTGTTAATATGGTTTAAACCATTCTTGCAGGGGGGGTTATGACTGAAGCTATGTAGTAATCTTCAAAATCTATGGATCCTGTCCCCCCCCCCCTGCTAGTATATGATTTATTAGTTTAGTGTGGGCACATCTTGGTTTTTTACCTTTCCATATGCATTTGTTGAAAATAGTTTGGAGACATTTGAAGAAGGATTTTGGTATTAGGATAGGGAGAGTCCTAAATATGTACAAGATTTGGGGAGATGTAGCATTTTGAATGCTGCTAATCTACCGGACCATGAAAGCTCTTGTTTTTCTATGTGTTGGATGTCTACTGCTAATTTGGTAAGAATTGGTTTGTAGTTGGCAGTGAATAGTTTTTTCACTGTCTTGGTGAGTTGTATGCCTAGGTAAGGAATACTCTGCTCAGCCCAGGCAAAGGAGTGTTGTGTTTGTAGTAAGTTCCTTGTTGTTGCGTCTATACCCAGGTCTAGGATATATGACTTTGATATGTTAGCTTTTGTAATAAGAAACACTACTGAACCATTGGAGAGTTTTCACCACCTCTGCCAGAGAACGAGCCGGAATCGTTAGCATTAGGATCACATCATCCGCAAAAATATTTATTTCGTGTGACATGTGGCCAATTGTAAAACCTGATACGAGTGGGTTCTGTCTGATATGTTCTGCCAGGGGTTCCATTATAAGATTAAATATCAAGGGGGGTAATGGAAACCCCTGTCTGCTGCCATTTGTAATGTGAAATGGCTGGGATAGCATGTCCGCCAAGAATACTTGTGCCGTTGGAGATGTGTAGAGTGCTACAATGACGTTTAAGATAGGACCTCCAAAGCCAAATTTGTGGAGTACCAATCTTAGGTATGACCAATGTACTCTATCGAGACCCGGGATTGGTCATTTGCAGCTATGGGACCGTCCCGGGTCGGGTGATATCACCTATACATTATGCTCAATTGCCAACTTTGTATCAAATTCAGGATTGAACTTTGTTCTGATCCCATGTTTATGTACTTTATTGATCAATGTCAACATTTGTAAAGGTTATCCTAATAAATTTGTACTTTTTTAATGAAAAATTGTTGAAATTGCCTTTAAAGTCCCAACCTAGAAGGGTATCAATTTTACGATGTCAAATAAGGGATTATGGCAATGCACACCCTAGTTTGTGGAGGCACTTTTATTTACATATATGTACTCTATCGAATGCCTTCTCTTCATCCAAAGATAGGAGCAGAGAAGGTGTTCCACTGCATTCTGCTAGATGGATTATATTTAATATTCTTCTAGTGGTGTCGGACACCTGTCTACCTTTAGTGAATCCAGATTGGATTGCGATGTATTAGGGTTGGCATGATTGTTTGTTAGTCGTGTAGCTATGATTTTAGCGTAGATCTTTAAATCTACGTTCAGTAGGAAGATTGGGTGGAAGTTTTCTGGGTCTGTTGGCTCCTTCCCTGGCTTTGGAAGCGTAAAAATTAAAGCTTGTAGAGATTCAGAGGGAAATGAAGCAGAGGAGGCAGCGTAGTTGTAAAAGGCTGAGATATGTGGTGACAGTTGAGAGGAGAATTGTTTATAGTATTCTCCAGGTAGGCCATCTGGACCTGGCGCTTTGGATGATGGGAGTGTGTGTATGATTGACTGGATTTCTTTTTCAGTGAAGGGGTTATTCAATAGCGTTAATTGCTTGGATGACAATGTTGGGAGTTTCCAAGGAAGGCGTTCATGTCTTCTTGTGATGGTTGATTTGTCCTAGTGTCATTTTTGATGTTATAAAGTTCGTCATAGTATGCACTGAAGGCATCTGCTATGTCTTGGGGGTTTGTGAGTTTGTCATTTGAGTGGGGATGGAATAAATGTAATATTTTAGATTTCAATCTGCGACCTTTTATGCGGTTCACTAGTACTTTGCCTGCTTTATTGGAGGTGGTATAAGAGGACGCTTTTAATTTACGTTGTACGTGTTTGAATGAACGGAGAAGTAGTATTCTAAGTTCTTGTCGGAGGGTAAGTATTTGTGCTGAACATGTTGGCAGGGGACGTTGTTTGTTTTGGGCTTCCAGGTTGGCGATTAGTGAGGTAAGTGTATCTAAACTCTGCATCCTCTGCTTTTTACAATGTACACTAAGTTTAAGCAGTATACCCCTTACATATATATAATAAAAATATATTGCGCTTGTGTACATATATACATACATTAATGTGCAAACAAAAAGCAAAATATATGTGCAACAACACCATGTAGACAGTTGCTAGTTGTAGTCCATGAATAGAGTTGAGCGAACACCTGAATGTTCGGGTTCGGCCGGTTCGGCCGAACTTTGCGGAAACGTTCAGGTTCGGTACCAAACGTTACCCGAACCCCTAACCCCATTGAAGTCAATGGGGACCCAAAATTTTCGGCACAAAAATGACTGTAAAAAAGTACTGGAAAGTGCTAGAGGGCTGCAAAAGTAAGAAAAATGGGAGATGTTATTAGATCTGCAATCTGTCCCTCAAAGCAGTAGTAATCTCTACCTAGTCCCGTATCAGATCGTTCTGTAATCAGATCGTTCTGTAATGCAGGATGAGAGATCGTTCTGTAATCCGATCGTTCTGTAATGCAGGTTGAGAGATCATTCTGTAATCAGATCGTTCTGTAATGCAGGATGAGAGATCGTTCTGTAATCAGATCGTTATGTAATGCAGGTTGAGAGATCGTTCTGTAATCAGATCGTTATGTAATGCAGGATGAGATGTTATAGATCTACAATCTGTCTCTAAAAGCAGTAGTAGTAATCTCTACCTAGTTATTATCACTGCAATCTGTCCCTCACAGCAGTAGTAGTAATCTCTACCTAGTCATTAGATCTGCAATCTGTCCTTCACAATCTGTCCCTCACAGTGCCGGCAGCATCCTCTCCCTACACTAACCTGAGAGCATGTGACATGCAGCACTGTGACTCCAGCCTCACATAGAGGCTGGGTCACATGATGCACTGGCCAATCACAGCCATGCCATTAGTAGGCATGGTTGTGATGGCTTCTAGGGAAAACCAGTGAAACGCTTGTTGATTGGCTGCCCTGCAGCTATTCAACATGCGTGATAAAATACCAGAACCCAGAACCCGAACGTTTTTCTCAAACGTTCAGGTTCGGTATATGGACACCCGAAAGTTCGGGTTCGTTCAACTCTATCCATGAACCAATCTATGAAATGGTGCATTAGTGTACAACACCAATAGTGTGGAACAAAACAATTAGTTGTAGTCCATAAGCTAATCAAGTGATGTGGTAGCAGTGTAGAAAGGAAATAAAGGTTTTCTTCTTATATCGTGCACCCAAACTATATCAACGGTCCACAATACACCAACGACACCACGTGCAACACTCCTCCACCAATAAAGATATGCCCTTTAGAGTTGAGCGGACACCTGGATGTTTGAGTTCATCGGGTTCGGCAGAACCTCGTGAAACCGTTCGGGTTTGGTACCGAATTTGATCCGAACTTGACCCCGGACACCGAACCCCATTGAAGTCAATGGTGACGCAAACTTTTGGGCACAAAAATGGCTGTAAAAAAGTAATGGAAAGGGCTAGAATGCTGCAAAAGGAAGCAAAATGGGGATAAGAGTAGGACAAGTGCCATGCAAACAAATGTGAATAAGGAAATAACTTAAAATCAACTAAAAAAAATAAAAATGGGAGGAGGAGGTGGATGTGGAGTAGGAGCCTAGAGGTTGACTAGGCCGTGACCGTGGCAATGTAGGCGGTAGTGGCGGTGGTGGAGGAGGAGGTAGCCAACACTGTTTTTGTTTGTTTGGTATTTTTTTAGAATTGGGGTAGCCCCCAAAATATTGAGACATATTCAAATAAAATAAAAGGATACCAATGGCTGTGTGAGGCCGGTCTAAATGTCTATTCTGCACAAGGTACAGACAAGTCTTGTGGGATCCATGCCTGGTTCATTTTAATAAACGTTAGCTTGTCCACGTTGGCTGTGGACAGGCGGCTGCGCTTGTCTGTGATAACGCCCCCTGCCGTACTAAACGCACGTTCAGACAATACAATTGCTGCAGGGCAGGCCAGCACCTCCAAGGCATAAAGGGCAAGCTCAGGCCATGTGGCCAATTTGGAGACCCAGAAGTTGAATGGGGCAGACCCATCAGTCAGTACGTGTAGGCGTGTGCACACATACTGTTCCACCATGTTGCTGAAATGCTTCCTCCTGCTAAGACGTTGCCTATCAGCTGGTGGTGCTGTTTGTGGTGGCGTGCTGCTGACAAAGCTTTTCCACATTTCGGCCATGCTAACCCTGCCTTCTGAGGTGCTGGTGGTGTCCCAGCTGTGTTGGCGACCTCTTCCTCCTCCTCTGCCTTCGCCTTGTGCTTCCACAGAGACCGGTGTCATTTGGGAATGCCCTCAGCAGCGTGTCTACCAGAGTGCGCTTGTAGTCGCGCATCTTCAGATCACGCTCCAGTGAGGGAATTAAGGACAGCACATTGTCCTTGTACCGGGGATCACTGGGCAGTGATGCCCAGGAGCAGCATTGGGTGTCACCCTGCTGTGAACATGGTTCCTCCTCCTCCTCCTCATCATCCTCGTCCTCCTCATCCTCCAGAACTGTCCCCTGGCTTGAAAAATTTTGACCTGGCCTATGCTGGTGCAGGAACCCACCCAACGAGCCACTTGTGAATGACTGGCCTGATAACCGTGTAAATGACCCCTCTTCCTCCTCCTCCTGTGCCACATCCTCTTCCATCATCGCATAAAGTGTTTTTTCAAGGAGACATAGAAGTGGGATAGTAACGCTGAGAACAGCGTCATCGGCACTGGCCATGTTGGTGGAGTACTCGAAACACCGCAATATGGTACACAGGTCTCGCATGGAGGCCCACTCGTTGGTGGTGAAGTGGTGCTGTTCCGCAGAGCGACTGACCCGTGCGTGCTGCAGCTGAAACGCCACTATTGCCTGCTGCTGCTCGCACAGTCTCTCCAGCATGTGCAAGGTGGAGTTCCACCTTGTGGGCACGTCGCATAGGAGGCGGTGAGCGGGAAGGCCGAAGTTCCATTGCAGTACAGACAGGCGAACAGCAGCAGGGTGAGAATGCCGAAAGCGCGCACAGACGGCCCGCAGCAGCTCTGACATATCCGGGTAGTTTTTTAGAGATTTCTGCACCACCAAATTCAGCACATGCGCCAGGCAAGGGATGTGCATCAAACCGGCTAGGCCCAGAGCCGCTACGAGATTTCGCCCATTATCGCACACCATCAGGCCGGGCTTGAGGCTCAGTGGCAACAACCACTCATCGGTCTGTTGTTCAATGCCTGTCCACAGATCCTGCGCAGTGTGGGGTTTATCATATCATTTTTAAAACAGCCTGCTGTCGTTTAACCCTGGATGTGCTTAAGTTGGTGGTGAAGGTGTTACGCTGAGCGGATGAGGAGGTGGTAGAGGAGGAGGAGGAAGAAGCGCAGTAGGAGGAGGAGGCAACTGGAGGCAAAGAGAAATGCCCTGCAATCCTGGGTGGCGGAAGGACATGCGCCAAACGTCTAGCCGCCTCAGGCCCACCCTGAAGAAAGTTACATGAAGTAACTGAAACATGTCGGTGTAAGCCCCCACACACCCACTGGCCCCACAGTGTTAGGGTTATGAACGAGAATTTTTATTTGTGACTCCTCTCCACGGACCAATTCAAGGTTTTGCCTGATACACCCATTCAGCAACTTGCAGCACCAACATTCAACTGGACACTGGTCATTAAGTATATGATCAAAGCCACAACGCCTGAAGAGACGTGCATGGAGGACCGACAGTCACCCCCGCATCCCCCCTTTTCAACAGGAACCCTCATTGGACATCGGAGAGATCCACACGGAGGACCGGCGGACCTAGCTGTTATCAATTTTTATTCCCCTGCCAACAGGGATTCCCTCTGGGCTGAACAACAACCGACAAATCGTGAGTGCAACATATGAGATTATATCTGAACCAATGTGCTGTATTACATGAATTAATGAATGACTTAGACCAAGTACAATGCAGCCAGACAAGAATTGATCATATAGCTGCAATAGACTTTCACACTTTCAGTTAACAAATACATCCTGTGTTTTACTGTGATTGCACTCCTAGCTACACCACAGAAACCGTGTATTCAATTACACGTCTACATACAGCGATATCGGCCGGTAAAACAGCTGGCACTCCAGCCATAGATACACAGATTTCTAAACTATACAATTGCAGGTTGCTGCATACTGCCTCAATGCTTATGGAACAGATATATTATTATTAATAGATGATCATTTCATCTTGGCTACCAAGAAATATCAACTAACTGTGAGTGCAGTCTCAACATATGAGATTATAACAGAACCAATGTGCCGTGTTATATGAATCAATGAATGACTTTGACCAAGTATAGTGTGGTCAGGCTATGGATTGATCATACACCTGCAATAGACTTTCACATTACCAGTTAACTACTGCATCCTGGCTTTTACTGTGATTGCACTCTCAGCAAGATCACAGAAACCGAGTATCCAATTACATGTCCACATACGGTGAGATCGGCCAGTAAAATTGCCGACACCCCAACCTTCAACCTGCAGTGTAGCTGTCTGGCCACAGTTGATAATCTAGAGCTATCTCATAAAATCTGTGTGTCATCCCTGGTTCCATATGCATCACAATATTGGCTGTGGAGCCATAGACACACAGATTTCTAGATTATATAATCACAAGTTGCTGCACACTGCCTCAATGTTTATTGGAACATTCGGAAACCTTGATACTCCATATTTATCAACAATCTTGAGAAATCACTATTGCAAATAGCTCAAATATTAGCTGATAATTTTGCCCTCATAGCTATTATGTCATTGTTATTTGGGTAATTGATGGAACTGGAGGTCCTTTCAATATAGCATGCTGCAGTTACAATATGCTTGTGCTCATGAATGGTTTCCCAGAATCCATGTAACACCCTTTTATTTAGTCATGTATTTACATATATAGCTAGATCAAACTGTATACACACTGGGCCCAGTGGTGAGTGCTTTTTAATGTTGGACAACGTTGTCTATTTTTAATTGTGAACTATGCAATTTTGTGTTATATTGGTAACTCATCATTAATAAAATATGTTTTTTGAAATGTAATCTGGGGTAGGTTCCCACCTACTTCATAGAGGCACGGACCACTTTTGGAGAACTTTCTCCTCCCTTCCCCTTTTCCCTTTATGGCCCACCCGCCACTACATTTGCCCAGTGTGCAGTTAGCGAGATATAGTGTCCCTGCCCATGTTTACTGGTCCACGTATCAGTGGTTATGTGGACCTTGCCACAGATGGCGTTGTGCAGTGCACACTTGATCTCGTCCCCGACTTGTTTGTGCAGGGAAGGGATGGCTCGCCTGGAAAAGTAGTGGCGGCAGGGAACCACGTACTGTGGGACAGCCACCGCCATCAGGTTTTTAAAACTGTCCGTGTCCATCAGACGGAATGACAGCATTTCAAAGACCAGGAATTTTGAAATGCTGGCATTAAGGGCCAGGGATCGCGGGTGGATAAGGGGGTACTTCCTCTTTCTTTCCAGTGTTTGGGAGATGGAGAGCTGTAAGATTCCATGGGACCGCGTGGAAATGCTTGGGGACGGTGGCGTTGCTGTCACATCATCTGTTTGCTGGGTGGCAGGCGACACTGGCACTGTAGAGGTGGAGGAAGAGGCCGAGGCGGCAGCAGAAGAGGAAGCAGGAGGAGACCGAGGTACGTATTCCACTGCAGCAAGTGCTTTGCATTTAGAAGCCTGGTCATGGAGGTTGTGCTCAGGTTTAGAACATTTGTGCCTCACTTCAGCCTCTCATTGCACAGTGTGCAAACCACTTGTGTCTTGTAGTCAGCACATTGTCTGAAGAACTGCCACACCGGGGAACGCCTTTGAGCTGCCTTTGGTGTGCTAGGTCCCTGGGTGCGGTGGGTAGTAGCAGGCTTACTGTCTAGGGAATGCTCGCTCCGCTTTTGCAACCTGCTTCCTCTTTTGTTGTGCTGGTGCCTCTGTGCGACCACCACCTCTTCCTCCAAACTGCACACATCACTCGCATGACCTTCATTCCATGTGGAGTCTAGGACCTCATCATCCTGTACATCATCTTCCACCCACCCTTCACCACTGCCCTCCTTGTCAGTCTACACACTGAGGAAAGCCGCAGCAGTTGCCACCTGTGTTTCGTCATCATCATCATCACAGACGTGCTGCCATGGTGTTTCCATGTCCTCATCCTGAACCAGAAGTGGTTGGGCATCAGTGCACTCAATGTCTTCCACTTCTGGGACAGGGCTATGTGGATGGCCACGGAAAGCACAGCAGCAAAGTCATCAAAAAGCATAAGGTACTGCTGCATGACTTGGGGCTCAGACTGCTTGGCTGATTTACAAGGGGCTGAGGTGAAAGACAGATGGCCATGGGGTTCAGGTGCCAACTCTGAGCTTTCATCAAGGGACCGGGTGGGAGACAATGTGAAGGAACTGGAGGCATTGTCAGCCACCCAATCTACTATCGCCTGTACTTGTTCTGGCCTCACCATTCGTTGAGCGGCATTCGGGCCTACCATATAACATTGAAGGTTCTGTCGGCTACCTGAGGAAGGTGTTTCACTTGTGTGTGTAGCTGGCACATATCGACCACGTCCTCTCCTTGCAACAGGAGCTTCAGGAACACAACCAACACCAGCAGCACCAGCAGCACCACGACCACCAACATGTCCCTTATTTGACGCTCTCCTCATTCTGGACGTAAATGTACTATGTTGCACTATTTATTAATACAAAAAAAAAAGAATAATAAATTATTATAATTATTTTTTTTTTAACAAAATAAAATTGTAGATGCACTTTTTAGTTTTGTGCAAGAAATGCACTGCTCACACCAGCAGCAGGAACCTCTCCCTACACCAGTATCGGATGATTTTAGAACGATAATCTGTCTTTCACAGCACCGACAGGAACCTGTCCCTACTGCAGTATGAGATGATTTTAGAACGATAAACTCTCCCTCAAAGCACCAACAGGAACAAGACCCTATTGCAGTAGTAGTTATTTTTAGAATGGTAAACTCTCCCTCAAAGCACCAAAAGGGACAAGGCCCTATTGCAGTAGTAGTTGTTTTTAGAACGATAAACTCTCCCTCAAAGCACCAACAGGAACCTGGCACTAATGCAGTAGTAGTTGTTTTTAGAAAGATAATCTCTACCTCAGAGCACCAATAGGAACCTGACCCGAATGCAGTTGTTCTAGTTTTTAGAACGATAAACTGTCCCTCAGAGCACCAACAGGATCCTGGCTCTTATGCAGTTGCAGTTGATTTTAGAACGATAAACAGTCAATCAAAGCACCAACAGGAACAAGACCCTATTGCAGCAGTAGTTGTTTTTAGAACGATAAACTGTCACTCAGAGCACCAACATAACCCTGGCACTAATGCAGTAGTAGTTTTTTTTTAGAAAGATAATCTCTCCCTCAGAGCACAAACAGGGACCTGGCCCTAATGCAGTTGTAGTTGTTTTTAGAATGATAAACTGTCCCTCAGAGCACCAACAGGAACCTGGCCCTAATGCAGTTGTAGTTGTTTTTAGAACGATAAACTCTCCCTCAATGCACCAAGAGGAACAAGACCATAATGCAGTAGTAGTTTTTTTTAGAACGATAAACTCTCCCTCAGATCAACAACCGGAACCTGGCCCTATTGCAGTAGTAGTTGTTTTTAGAACGATAAACTGTACCTCAAAGCACAAACAGGAACCTGGCCCTAATGCAGTTGTAGTTGTTTTTAGAACAATAAACTCTTCCTCAGAGCACCAATCGGAACCTGGCCCTAATGCAGTTGTAGTAGTTTTTAGAACGATAAACTGTCCCTCAGAGCACCAACAGGAACCTGGCCCTAATGCAGTTGTAGTAGTTTTTAGAACGATAAACTGTCCCTCAGAGCACAAACAGGAACCTGGCCCTAATGCAGTTGTAGTTGTTTTTAGAACGATAAACTCTCCCTCAAAGCACCAACAGGAACAAGGCCCTATTGCAGTAGTAATTATTTTTAGAATGATAAACTCTCCCTCAGAGCACTAACCGGAACCTGGCCCTATTGCGGTAGTAGTTGTTTTTAGAACGATAAACTCTCCCTCAGAGCACCAACAGGAACAAGGTCCTAATGCAGTAGTAGTTGTTTTTAGAAGGATATTCTCTCACTCAGAGCACAAACAGGAACCTGGCCCTAATGCAGTTATAGTTGTTTTTAGAACGATAAACTCTCCCTCGAAGCACCAACAAGAACCTGGCCTTAATGCAGTTGTAGTTGTTTTTAGAACGATAAACTGTCCCTCAGAGCACCAACATGAACCTGGCACTAATGCAGTAGTAGTTGTTTTTAGAAAGATAATCTCTCCCTCAGAGCACAAACAGGGACCTAGCCCTAATGCAGTTGTAGTTGTTTTTAGAACGGTAAACTGTCCCTCAGAGCACCAACAGAAACAAGGCCCTAACGCAGTTGTAGTTGTTTTTAGAATGATAAAGTTTCCCTCAAAGCACCAACAGGAAGCTGGCCCTAATGCAGTTGTAGTTGTTTTTAGAACGATAAACTCTCCCTCAAAGCACCAACAGAAACAAGACCCTAATGCAGTAGTAGTTGTTTTTAGAACGATAAACTCTCCTTCAGAGCAGTAACCGTAACCTGGCCCTATTGCAGTAGTAGTTGTTTTTAGAACGATAAACTGTCCCTCAGGGTACAAATAGGAACCTTGCCCTAATGCAGTAGTAGTTGTTTTTAGAACGATAAACTCTCCCTCAGATCACCAACCGGAACCTAGCCCTAATGCAGTTGTAGTTGTTTTTAGAACGATAAACTCTCCCTCAAAGCACCAATAGAAGCAAGGCCCTATTGCAGTAGTAGTTGTTTTTAGAACGATAAACTCTCCCTCAAAGCACAAACAGAAACAAGGCCTTAATGCAGTAGTAGTTGTTTTTAGAATGATAAACTCTCCCTCAGAGCACCAACCGGAACCTGGCACTAATGCAGTAGTAGTTTTTAGAAAGATAATCTCTTCCTCAGAGCACAAACAGGAACCTGGCCCTAATGCAGTTGTAGTGTTTTTTAGAATGATAAACTGTCCCTCAGAGCACAAACAGGAACCTGGCCCTCATGCAGTTGTAGTTCTTTTTAGAACAATAAACTCTCCCTCAAAGCACCAATAGGAGCAAGGCCCTATTGCAGTAGTATTTGTTTTTAGAACGATAAACTCTCCCTCAAAGCACCAACAGAAACAAGGCCATAATGCAGTAGTAGTTGTTTTAGAATGATAAACTCTCCCTCAGAGCACCAACCGGAACCTGGCCCTATTGCGGTAGTAGTTGTTTTTAGAACGATAAACTTTCCCTCAGAGCATCAATAGGAACCTGGCCCTAATGTAGTTGTAGTTGATTTAAGAATGATAAACTCTCCCTCAAAGCACCAACAGGAACAAGGCCCTATTGCAGTAGTAGTTGTTTTTAGAACAATAAACTCTCCCTCAGAGCACCAACAGGAACCTGGCACTAATGCAGTAGTAGTTGTTTTTAGAAAGATAATCTCTACCTCAGAGCACCAATAGGAACCTGACCCGAATGCAGTTGTTATAGTTTTTAGAACGATAAACTGTCCCTCAGAGCACCAACAGGATCCTGGCCCTTATGCAGTTGTAGTTGATTTTAGAATGACAAACTCTCAATCAAAGCACCAACAGGAACAAGACCCTATTGCAGCAGTAGTTGTTTTTAGAACGATAAACTGTCACTCAGAGCACCAACATAACCCTGGCACTAATGCAGTAGTATTTTTTTTTTAGAAAGATAATCTCTCCCTCAGAGCACAAACAGGGACCTGGCCCTAATGCAGTTGTAGTTGTTTTTAGAATGATAAACTGTCCCTCAGAGCACCAACAGGAACCTGGCCATATTGCAGTTGTAGTTGTTTTTAGAATGATAAACTCTCCCTCAATGCACCAAGAGGAACAAGACCATAATGCAGTAGTAGTTTTTTTTAGAACGATAAACTCTCCCTCAGATCAAAAACCGTAACCTGGCCCTATTGCAGTAGTAGTTGTTTTTAGAACGATAAACTGTACCTCAAAGGACAAACAGGAACCTGGCCCTGATGCAGTTGTAGTTGTTTTTAGAACAATAAACTCTTCCTCAGAGCACCAATCGGAACCTGGCCCTAATGCAGTTGTAGTAGTTTTTAGAACGATAAACTGTCCCTCAGAGCACCAACAGGAACCTGGCCCTAATGCAGTTGTAGTAGTTTTTAGAACGATAAACTGTCCTTCAGAGCACAAACAGGAACCTGGCCCTAATGCAGTTGTAGTTGTTTTTAGAACGATAAACTCTCCCTCAAAGCACCAACAGGAACAAGGCCCTATTGCAGTAGTAATTATTTTTAGAATGATAAACTCTCCCTCAGAGCACCAACCGGAACCTGGCCCTATTGCTGTAGTAGTTGTTTTTAGAACGATAAACTCTCCCTCAAAGCACCAACAGGAACAAGGTCCTAATGTAGTAGTAGTTGTTTTTAGAACGATATTCTCTCCCTCAGAGCACAAACAGGAACCTGGCCCTAATGCAGTTATAGTTGTTTTTAGAACGATAAACTCTCCCTCGAAGCACCAACAAGAACCTGGCCCTAATGCAGTTGTAGTTGTTTTTAGAACGATAAACTGTCCCTCAGAGCACCAACCAGAACCTGGCCCTATTGCAGTAGTAGTTGTTTTTAGAACGATAAACTGTCACTCAGAGCACCAACAGGAACCTGGCCCTAATGCAGTAGTAGTTGTTTTTAGAAAGATAATCTCTCCCTCAGAGCACAAACAGGAACCTGGCCCTAATGCAGTTGTAGTTGTTTTTAGAACGATAAACTGTCCCTCAGAGCACCAACACGAGCATGGCCATAATGCAGTTGTAGTTGTTTTTAGAACGATAAACTGTCCCTCAGAGCACAAATAGGAACCTGGCCCTAATGCAGTTGTAGTTGTTTTTAGAACGATAAACGGTCCTTCAGAGCACAAACAGGAAACTGGCTCTAATGCAGTTGTAGTTGTTTTTAGAACGATAAACTCTCAGAGCACCAACAGGAACATGGCCCTAATGCAGTAGTAGTTGTTTTTAGAACGATAAACTGTCCCTCAGAGCACCAACAGGAACATGGCCCTAATAAAGTTGTAGTTGATTTTAGAACGATAAACTCTCGCTCAAAGCACTAACAGGAACGAAACCCTATTGCAGTAGTAGTTGTTTTTAGAATTATAAACTCTCCCTCAGAGCACTAACCGGAACCTGGCCCAATTGCAGTAGTAGTTGTTTTTAGAACGATAAACTCTCCCTCAGATCACCAACCGAAACCTGACCCTATTGCAGTAGTAATTGTTTTTAGAATGATAAAGTGTCCCTCAAAGGACAAACAGGAACCTGGCCCTAATGCAGTTGTAGTTGTTTTTAGAACGATAAACTGTCCCTCTGAGCACCAACAGGTACATGGTCTAATGCAGTTGTAGTTGTTGTTAGAACGATAAACTGTCCCTCAGAGCACAAACAGGAACCTGGCCTTAATGCAGTTGTAGTTGTTTTTAGAACGATAAACTGTCCCTCAGAGCACCAACAGGAACCTGGCCCTAATGCAGTTGTAGTTTTTTTAGAGCGATAAACTCTACCTCAGAGCACCAACAGGAACCTGGCACTAATGCAGTTGTAGTTGTTTTTAGAACGATAAACTCTCCCTCAAAGCACCAATAGGAGCGAGGCCCTATTGCAGTAGCAGTTGTTTTTAGAACGATAAACTCTCCCTCAGAGCACCAACAGGAACCTGGCACTATTGCAGTAGTAGTTGTTTTTAGAACGATAAACTCTCCCTCAAAGCACCAACAGAAACAAGGCCCTAATGCAGTAGTAGTTGTTTTTAGAATGATAAACTCTCCCTCAGAGCACCAACCCGAACCTGGCCCTATTGCGGTAGTAGTTGTTTTTAGAACGATAAACTCTCCCTCAGAGCACCAACAGGAACCTGGCCCTAATGTAGTTGTAGTTGTTTTTAGAATGATAAACTCTCCCTCAAAGCACCAACAGGAACAAGGCCCTATTGCAGTAGTAGTTGTTTTTAGAACGATAAACTCTCCCTCAGAGCACCAACAGGAACCTGGCACTAATGCATTAGTAGTTGTTTTTAGAAAGATAATCTCTACCTCAGAGCACAAATAGGAACCTGACCCGAATGCAGTTGTAGTCGTTTTTAGAACGATAAACTGTCCCTCAGAGCACCAACAGGATCCTGGCCCTTATGCAGTTGTAGTTGATTTTAGAACGATAAACTCTCAGTCAAAGCACCAACAGGAACAAGACCCTATTGCAGTAGTAGTTGTTTTTAGAACCATAAACTGTCCCTCAGAGCACCAACATAACCCTGGCACTAATGCAGTAGTAGTTGTTTTTAGAAAGATAATCTCTCCCTTAGAGCACAAACAGGGACCTGGCCCTAATGTAGTTGTAGTTGTTTTTAGAATGATAAACTGTCCCTCAGAGCACAAATAAGAACCTGGCCGTAATGCAGTTGTAGTTGTTTTTAGAACGATAAACTGTCCCTCAGAGCACCAACAGGAACCTGGCCCTAATGCAGTTGTAGTTGTTTTTAGAACGATAAACTGTCCCTCAGGGCACCAATAGGAACCTGGCCCTAATGCAGTAGTAGTTGTTTTTAGAACGATAAACTCTCCCTCAGATCACCAACCGGAACCTGGCCCTATTGCAGTAGTAGTTGTTTTTAGAACGATAAACTGTCCCTAAGAGCACCAACATAACCCTGGCACTAATGCAGTAGTAGTTGTTTTTAGAAAGATAATCTCTCCCTTAGCGCACAAACAGGGACCTGGCCCTAATTCAGTTGTAGTTGTTTTTAGAACGATAAACTGTCCCTCAAAGCACAAACAGGAACCTGGCCCTAATGCAGCTGTAGTTGTTTTTAGAACAATAAACTGTCCCTCAGAGCACCAGTAGGGACATGGCCCTAATGCAGTTGTAGGTGTTGTTAGAACGATAAACTGTCCCTCAGAGCACAAACAGGAACCTGGCCCTAATGCAGTTGTAGTTGTTTTTTAGAACGATAAACTCTCCCTCAGAGCACCAACAAGAACCTGGCACTAATGCAGTAGTAGTTGTTTTAAGAAAGATAATCTCTCCCTCAGAGCACCAATAGGAACCTGGCCCTAATGCAGTTGTAGTAGTTTTTAGAACGATAAACTGTCCCTCAGAGCACCAACGGGAACCTGGCCCTAATGCAGTTGTAGTTGATTTTAGAACGATAAACTCTCCCTCAAAGCACCAACATGAACCTGGCACTAATGCAGTAGTAGTTGTTTTTAGAAAGATAATCTCTCCCTCAGAGCACAAACAGGGACCTGGCCCTAATGCATTTGTAATTGTTTTTAGAATGATAAACTGTCCCTCAGAGCACAAACAGGAACCTGGCCCTAATGCAGTTGTAGTTGTTTTTAGAACGATAAACTCTCCCTCAAAGCAGCAACAGGAACAAGGCCCTTTTGCAGTAGTAGTTGTTTTTGGAACAATAAACTGTCCCTCAGAGCACCAACAGGAACCTGGCACTAATGCAGTAGTAGTTGTTTTTAGAAAGATAATCTCTCCCTCAGAGCACAAATAGGAACCTGGCCCTAATGCAGTTGTAGTTGTTTTTAGAACAATAAACTCTCCCTCAGAACGCAAACAGGAACCTGGCCCTAATGCAGTTGTAGTTGTTTTTAGAACGATAAACTCTCCCTCAAAGCACCAACAGGAACAAGGCCCTATTGCAGTTGTAGTTGTTTTTAGAATGATAAACTTTCCCTCAGAGCACCAACAGGAACCTGGCACTAATGCAGTAGTAGTTTTTAGAAAGATAATCTCTTCCTCAGAGCACAAACAGGAACCTGGCCCTAATGCAGTTGTAGTGTTTTTTAGAATGATAAACTGTCCCTCAGAGCACAAACAGGAACCTGGCCCTCATGCAGTTGTAGTTGTTTTTAGAACAATAAACTCTTCCTCAGAGCACCAACTGGAACCTGGCCCTAATGCAGTTGTAGTTGTTTTTAGAACGATAAACTGTCCCTCAGTGCACCAACAGGAACTTGGCCCTAATGCAGTTGTAGTTGTTTTTAGAACGATAATCGGTCCCTCAGAGCACAAACAGGAACCTGGACCTAATGCAGTTGTAGTTATTTTTAGAACGATAAACTGTCCCTCAGAGCACAAACAGGAACCTGGCTCTAATTGCGATTAGGACACCTCTTTTTTTTCGTTTGGAAAGAGGCAGTAAACATATGGGGAAAGTGTTTGTTAGAGCAAGCAGGAGTTGCTGAAGATGAGAAATGTGTCTGTTGAACACACAGAATGTCACATTTTGTTTGTAGGGCTGTCCGCCATAGTGAATGCCTTTTTGCTGGGTGATTAAGCCCATTGGCATTTATTGACACAATGTTGAGTAGCATGTTTGCCTGTTAGGTGTGGGGTTTAGTCTAAACACGTATGGTTAGAAGCGACAATCTTGGGCTTAGCTCAGCAAAGGCAGGTAGGAAGGTGGTTCAGCAGAGTCCCTGGGAACGATGAGTTCTGTGCTCAGGTAGCTATAGAGTTCAGTACAGATCTGTATTGTAAACAGTAAAATCAGTAATATAGGGTGGAATTCAGAACTAAAACTTGGGGGTGAAATTATCACCGCAACAAACTGTGGCGGTATAACGGGTTTGGGGAACACTGCGCTACCTAATGGTGTGTATGGAAGCAGCTGACACAGTAACAGACAAAGTTGAGGGTAATGGGGAACAGAGAGTCCAGCGCTAGGTTGGAAATAGTCTTTGGATAAAACCGCACATAGGTATATAGCTAAATATACACCAATAGCAGATGCATGCTTTCAATGACCATACAGTAAAGTCCTTTTAAAGTCCATATGCAAATATATAGGATGACTGTAATGGGTACACAGGAATATAAAGCTGATGCAATGTATTATTCCAGATTGAACTTGGGTATATAGTGACAAGTGACTTGACAATCAGGTGCTTGATGTGGTGATGATCCAAAAAAGGTGAGTGATTGTACTTACCCGAGGCTGGTAAAGTACCAGCAAAAGAGATGATGATCCCAATGGTCCAGGGAGGATGAAGAAACATCACAGTGCTCAGTGCTCAAGTGAGTGCTCAGAAAATCGTGACAATCCCACTGTACGTGGGGGTGCTTACCAGAAAATAGTAGTATGAAAGCGGAAGTGCAATGGTTTCCTATGGGTGAGTCCCTTCTCGATCTGTGATAATGCCGGGGTTCCTTTGAAGGGATTCTATGCCTCTTCAGTGGACAGTGATATCACTCCCAAGTGTTTTGGTTAGAATGAGAACAAGGAAAAAGCTCCATAACGTAATTCAATTTCTCACAAAAATGTATTAAATATGGATTAAGAACACTTACATTAAATAAATAAAGATGAGCTCATCAATAAAAATACGGGCAGCAGTGTGTCGGGGGACGTGACCCAATGCATTTCGTTTGCTAAAAACGTCTTCAGGGGTGTGTGGCGGTATATCAACTTGCTAAATATAGCTAAACCGATGTGGGGGAAAGACAGTTATTTAGTAAAGAGAGTTGTATATAACAAGGCATTGAGCATGGATGTCATGTACTGGTGGTTGAGTCTGGCTTATGCGGGGGCAACCTCTCTTGCGGCCCTGGTTCCAGAACCCCTGGTAGTGCAGACAGGGAGCTACGGAGCACAGGGGGACTTGAGGGCTGGACAAGTCTCTGGTGGCTGGTACAGGTCCACAGATGCTTGTGCAGGCTGAAGAGTAGTGGCGCAGTCCGGGTCGGCAATGGGCTGGCGACTGAGGTATAGGAGGAGCAGGCAGAAGAGTGGTCGTAAACAATCCGAGGTCGGGGCAAGCAGATAGCAGCAAAGTCCAAAGGGTAGCCAGGGTCACAGAAGCAGGAAGTCACTCAGAACAGATACTGGGGGGTCACAGGTGCAGGAATGCTGTAGAACGGACAGCACTTGTCTCCTGGTGCTGTCCTGCTTAAATGGCCGCTATTGGCACCATTTTCGCTGTCGGGAGGCCGGAAACGGCCAGGAAGTGCCTTTTTTCTAACATTGCCCCCCGAAGGGGCAGCCTCCAGATGCCCAACCGGGCTCTCTTGGCCGAATTGTTCCTCCAAAATGTCTTAACAAGTTCTTGGGCATGCAGGTTGCTTTCTGGCTCCCAAGAGCTTTCTTCAGGCCCATATGCCCTCCACTTTACCAGGAACTGCGTAATGCCAGCTCTCCTTCTGCAGTCAAGAATAGTTTCCACCTTTAACTCCTCCCCTCCATCCACCAAGACGGGTTCTGGTGGCGTTGTTCTCCGCCCCGGGAAAGGATCCTTGGTGACTGGTTTGAGGAGGTTCACATGAAATACGGGATGAACCCGGAGTGAGGGAGGAAGGTCGAGCTCGTAGGCCACGGCATTGATTTTTCTCTTAATCGGAAGAGGCCCGATGTACCTCAATCCCAATTTCCTGGAGGGGCATGATAGCCTCAGATTTTTGGTTGCCAACCAGACCCGGTCGCCAGGCTGTAAATCCAGTTCTCCTCATCTCCCTCTATCGAAAGTCCTTTTGTTGCGCTCCTGGGTTTGAGCGAGGGTCTCCTGCAAGAGCTTGTTGTTCCTTTCCAAGAACTGGGTGATTTCCTGTGCAGTGGGTACCGCACTTTCAGGTAACAGGTTGGGTAGAAATGTAGGGTGATAGCCGAGATTCGCCCAGAACGGAGATTGCTTTGTGGCAGAGTGGACCGAATTGTTGTAGGCAAACTCGGCTACCAGCAGCAAGGAGACCCAATCATCCTGGGAGTATGAGGCGTAGCAGCGAAGGTACTGCTCGAGGGTCTGGTTGGTCCTCTCTATTTGCCCATTTGACTGGGAGTGATAAGCCGAAGAAAAGGCTAGTTCAATCCCTAAGGTGGAACACAAAGACTTCCAGAACCGGGATGTGAATTGCACCCCTCTATCGGACACGATGTTGCTGGGGATGCCATGCAGGCAAACAATTTCCTTGATAAAAATTTTCGCTGTTTCCATTGCTGTGGGGGTGCCCTTCATCAGGATGAAATGTGCCATTTTCATAAGGCGGTCAACCACCATGAAGATTGTGTTATATCCTGCCGATGGAGGCAACTCAACTATGAAGTCCATAGCAATTTGGAACCAGGGGCGCTCGGGAATAGGTAGCGGGTTTAACAGGCCCCAGGCTTTGGTCTTTTCTGACTTGTTATGGGCACAAGTGGGGCAAACACCCACATAGGTTTTGCAGTCCTCAATCATATGGGGCCACTAGAATGTGCGGGATAGCAATTCCGCGGTCTTGTGGATGCCAAAATGTCCAGCTAATTTATGGCTGTGGCAGAGTTTTAAGGTAACTAGACGAAGCTCTTCAGGCACATATATCTGAG
Source organism: Glandirana rugosa (assembly GCA_018402905.1). Classification (NCBI taxonomy): domain Eukaryota; kingdom Metazoa; phylum Chordata; class Amphibia; order Anura; family Ranidae; genus Glandirana; species Glandirana rugosa. The sequence goes on from BLSH010000001.1 coordinate 44,852, forward strand.
TTCCCGACAACCACAACCTGTCCTTTATCAAAAGTGTCCGCAGGTACGGTGGTGCCGGCTAGGGTCTGCCTGATCCGAGTTAGAAGGTCCTCCTGGACCAGCAAAAAGCTGTGGGCTGGTAAGATGGTGTATGGGGGGGACGCCTCCCCGGTTTCGTGGAACATTCTGGATAATGCGTCCGGCTTGATGTTCTTAGACCCGGGCCTGTATGTAATATGGAGCCGGAATTGAGCAAAGAATAAGGCCCAGCGAGCCTGGTGGGGCCTGAGCCTTTTGGCAGTCCTTAGATATTCTAAGTTTTTATGGTCTGTAAAGACCAAAACAGGGTGGATTGCTCCTTCCAGAAGGTATCGCCACTCTTCCAAGGCAGACTTGATAGGCAACAGTTCTCTGTCCCCAATGTCATAATTTCTCTCAGACGGAGTAAGCTTCCGAGAGAAGAAGGCGATGGGGTGTAATGAGGCGTTATGCCCCTGTCGCTGGGATAAGACCGCCCCGACTGCGATCTCTGAAGTATCCACTTCCAGGATATATGGTAAATCATTTTTTCAAATACTAAAAGGCTGCTTGTGCCTCAGAAGTCCAGACAAAGCGGGAGTTCTGCTTGGTCAGCTGAGTGATAGGGGCAATGACAGATGAGAATCCTTGGATAAATTTCCTGTAAAAGTTGGCGAAGCCTACAAAGCGCTGCACTGCTTCCTTCGGCGTTGGCCAGTCGATGACAGCTGAAACCTTCTGGGGGTCCATGGTGGTGCCCGTGGTTGAGATGTGGAACCCCAGGAAGGAGATGTCTGAACGCTCAAAGGCACATTTTTCCACCTTGGCGTACAGCCCGTGCTGTCGAAGACGGCTGAGTACACACTTAACGTGCCTGCGATGTTCCTCTAGGGAGGGGGAAAAAATGAGGATGCCCTCCAGGTAGACCACTACAAACAGATCAAGATAATCCCGGAAGACGTCGTTCACTAGATGTTGAAAAGTGGCCGGGGCATTGCAGAGCCCAAAGGGCATGACCAAGTACTCAAAATGGCCAAACCGAGTCCGAAAGACCGTCTTCCATTCATCCCCCTCCCGTATACGGGCCAAGTTGTAGGCCTCACGGAAGTCCAACTTGGTGAACACAGCTGCGGTGCGAAGTCTTTGAAAAAGTTCTGGTACCAGGGGCAAGGGGTACCGGTTTTTGACTGTAATGTTATTGAGCTCCCTATAGTCAATGCAGGGCCTGAGCATATGATCCTTTTTTTCTACTAAGAAGATTCCGGCTCCTGCAGGGGATGTAGAGGGCCGGATAAAGCCCTTTTGCAGGTTCTCCTCCGGGTAGGCTTTGAGAGGCGCCAGCTCCACCTCAGAGAGGGGAAATATCCTGCCGAAAGGGACTTCGGATCCGGGCAGCAGGTCAATCGGGCAGTCGTATGACCTGTGTGGAGGAAGACATAAAAGGCAGGGGGCAAAAATTGTGACTTTAAATGAAGGCTTGGCTGGGTAGAGGCACAATCTTCCATCCCTATAATTGGAATAAAAAGAAAGCTAAAAAAAGCTAACTGGGAGGGGATTGGAACTTTAAATGACACACGAGTGTGAGAGAAAGATACTGGATGAATATAGTAAAACAATTTATTTTAGAAATAGAACAATATTTTCATAGTATACATCATATAGTCAATATTCAATAGGTCAGTGCAGACCCAATATATAATATGTGTACATGGATACAAAGATACAAAGCATACATTTGATGGTATGCAAAAAATTGCCCCCATCCATCACATTGATGTGGTTATGTAAAACATTCCATTATCGATAAACCTGCGTTTGTCCATGACCTCCAAGTACCCCCGCAGGGGGTTGGTTTAGAAGACCTTGTAAAAAATTGTCTTAGGTACAGCATTTGACGGCAGCTGGTGGCTCTACGCACGTTTCGTGACTGAATGTCACTCATCAAGAGCAGGCTCGTCACTTGTCTAAGGTAAAGAAAAAAATCATATAGATATATTGGGAAAAATCACCATGCGGGAGGAAACGATAATCCTCCATAATAAAAATTCCCAAGAAAACCAACCTGTTGTATCCATGGACACACGCAGGCAGGGAGGGGGGGAAGCCAACAAGGGGCATCCACAATCGGGAGCTGAGGCAGGATGCATGGCAGCAAGATCTCCCCAGGCAAGCCAACATGCAGGCACGGGCGTCTCCAGGGTGAATATGTGTCTGGTGAAGGAATGGATAGTGATATAAGACTGAGTGGAAGATAATTGTGAGCAGGTGCATCATGAGGGACTGAAGAACCGTGGTTGGGAAAAAAAAAAAGAAAAAAGGGACGGTGGGGGTTATGAATAATGGTAAAAACTAGTGATGTGTGTAGATGCTAATATAGGTGACCATACCTAAAAAAGTGGAGACAGCATGATTGAGTGCATGGTGCATGGCTAAAATGATTGAGAATAATCCAGGAGACGCCAGGTGCCGCAAGAGGCACGCCTGATGGGGGGCCCAGCCGCCAATAGGCCCGCCAACATCACGCACGCGGGGGCAGAAGTGGGATGGGAGGAAGCCCGATGGGGGGCTGTACTCCAACTCCAAAGCGCCCGCGAGTGTGTGTACCCGATCAGCGTCAAGCATCAAGAGATGCCGCACGCATGGCCGGGTGGCGTGACGTTGATGCACAGCGAGGAAACCCGCCCCTCCATGGGACATTTGAGCGGGGGAGGAAGGAATCCACGGTGTGCGTCGCAGCTCCCGGCGTGGTGAACCAGGCCAACCCCCTCCCCCCCAACCCAGGGGAGGCCGGACCAGGGAGGCAAAGGCTGGGAGTACCAACATTGAGAAAAAAAAAAAAAACATTAGGGCAACGTAGCTAAACGTAGAGGGAATTAATGGTTACAGCATAGAAAGATAGGACCCAGGAGGTCAAATGAGAACCTGCACTGTGGCAGGTAGTAAAGATACATTATAACACATTTTCACAAACGTGTGTCCATCCCTAATTAATACTAACATAAAAGGCAGGGGGCAAAAATTGGGACTTTAAATGAAGGCTTGGCTGGGTAGAGGCACAATCTTCCATCCCTATAATTGGAATAAAAAGAAAGCTAAAAAAAGCTAACTGGGAGGGGATTGGGACTTTAAATGACACACGAGTGTGAGAGAAAGATACTGGATGAATATGGTAAAACAATTTATTTTAGAAATAGAACAATATTTTCATAGTATACATCATATAGTCAATATTCAATACGTCAGTGCAGACCCAATATATAATATGTGTACATGGATACAAAGATACAAAGCATACATTTGATGGTATACAAAAAATTGCCCCCATTCATCACATTGATGTGGTTATGTAAAATATTCCATTATCGATAAACCTGCGTTTGTCCATGACCTCCAAGTACCCCCGCAGGGGGTTGGTCTAGAAGACCTTGTAAAAAACTGTCTTAGGTACAGCATTTGACGGCAGCTGGTGGCTCTACGCACATTTCGTGACTGAATGTCACTCATCAGGAGCAGGCTCGTCACTTGTCTAAGGTAAAGTAAAAAATCATATAGATATATTGGGAAAAATCACCATGCAGGAGGAAACGATAATCCTCCATAATAAAAATTCCCAAGAAAACCAACCTGTTGTATCCATGGACCGTACACACGCAGGCAGGGAGGGGGGGAAGCCAACAAGGGTACAACAGGTTTGTAGTGGGAAAGGACACCATAGAGAAGTGTAAGGCCTGGTTGGTTTGCAGGGGATTAAAAGCTTGGGGGTTGATTTGTGGTGGCGGCGGTGGCGGGGCATTGATTTGCATCCTGGCTTTGGCCAGGCTGCCTGTAAGTGGGTTACCCTCTGTGAGGTGTGTGTGGGATACAGGGAGATCCTGGGGTAGTGAGGGGTCTGGGATCTCGGCAGGGAGATTTGTGTAAGCCACACACGCCACAGCTGCGCCGGTGCCATCTTTGCTGCTACTCGCATATTCAGCCAGCTTGAAGAAGAAGGAGGTCAGTTTCCTGGGCTTCTCTTTGTTCAATCTCTTTTGCGACATGGCTGTTCAGAGTGTGCCTCTCCTCAGGAGTGTGGATGGCTCTGGGTTGAGGATGGATGAGGGCTCTATATGCTCCGGTTCTCTCCCCTGTCTGCAGAGCTCTCAGCTTAAGCGGCCATCTTCGGTGCCGTCAGGCCACGCCCCCGGTCTGGTCAATTTTGTCTACATTATTGAAGTCTGTTTACCTAATATAATATTTTATCATATAAACTTTCATGTATATGTTTTTATCATGGGTCTTCTCCTGTCTACGGACGTGGAGAAAGTCTTTGATCGGGTAGCTTGGGACTATATGCACTTGTCAACACATAGGAGTAGGATTTGACATGATGTCCTGGATCTCAACTCTATATCAAAATCCATTGGCAAAGCTAAAACTCAACGGATCCCTCTCTGAGAAAGCCCTTATATCTAATGGAACCAGACAGGGGTGCCCTTCCATTTTAACTTTAGAACCATTCATTAGAACAGTTAACAATAACTCTTAGATTAAAGGCTTTAAAGCGGAGTTCCACCCATTTTCTGTACTTTATCTGTATTGCATCCCCTTAGCTAATCATTTTCCCAATGGATTTTTTTTTTTTTTCTTGAAAATGCCTTTTTTCTGTTATTTCTTCTTTACTTCTGCCCATCCCCCGCCTAGGCGATTACGTCACTAGGCGATTTGCAAGGGTTCCTGGGATAGCAGCATCATGTATCCCAGGAGTCCTAGCAAATCGCCTACTGCCGAAATCTCGCGTTTTTTGCATACAGGAAGTGACGCAAATGGGAGGAGTTAGTTGTCATCTGCCGGGAGGAAGTGAAGAGATCAGTTCTGAATTGTGAGTATGTGGCCTGGCTGTTCGGGTAGTGCCTGGAACCACATGAGAGGCTTGTGGTAGAACTGCAGCTAGAGGGGATTTGTCTTTGCCAGCTGTAATCCTCCATGGAGTGGGCTAGCAAGCAGCTCTGCTCCTCTGCCTGGCTGAGAAATGTGCAGGGAGGGGGAGGAGAGAGTGATGCAGACAGCTAGATCGAGCCTGTGATACAGCTTTGTGGTGCCTGGCATCTCCACCTCCTCCCTGCAGTTGACACTATACAGTGAAGGAGGAGGTGTCTGACCTGGGCATGCATAGGCTTTAGTATAATACACACTACACAGGTGTGTGAGCTGGCCATCAGAGTTTTTGTGTGTTTAGGAAGGGGGAGGGGGGTGAGTACAAGTATGTGCTAGGGGTGCAAAGGTGTACAGGAAGGGGGATGGATACTGCACAGACACTGCATCATCTCTCTGCTGCCCACCCTCTCTCTGGGGACCCTGGTGTAATTGGGGGGATGGGGTGCATTCTGGGGACCCTGGTGCTCTCTGGGGACCCTGCTGTAATTGGGAGGTGCTCTCTGGGGGCCCTGGTGTAATTATTGGGTGCTCTCTGGGGACCCTGCTGTAATTGGGAGGTGCTCTCTGGGGACCCTGGTGTAATTGGGGGGGTGCTCCCTGGGGGCCC
>BLSH010000001.1:115489-130373 GCA_018402905.1 Glandirana rugosa
AAAAAAAAAAAGTCAACATTTTTGAAACAAGAAATAACTTTTTAATTTCGTACAGTATATTTGTATCTCTTAACTTCTGCAGTGAAATTGACAGTATCGGACAATGTCTAGAGTCGTTTGTATTACTAGTGTACTATCTGTGTATGTTCCACTCTCACGCGTTCAGTTAGCTGGCTCCTGATTACACTTCATTTAGGACGCCCCCTATAGATCTTCAATATCCGTCACTCGTGGGGAGAGATGGGGCCCCGGTGCAATCCCAGTAGGCCTCATAGACGCCTAAGGTTGGTAGACAGGGTTTAAAACACCATAAACACATTTGTTAAAGAAACGAATATTTCGTGGACGAATATACCATAGATATCCCCCGCAGGATTTACTTCACATTAGTCCTCGGTCGATTGACTTGCGCACTCTCACCTTGTATGTGTCTATCATGTGATCATTATGTTTGCTGAGATCTGTAACAGGCTATGACAGTTAAAGTGACGTCTTCAATTCTCTATGTTTATATGACATGCTTTAATTTTTCAATAAAGAACAAAGTTTTTACAACTGAAAAAAAAAAAAATAATAATGAGAAAGAAAGGAGAAAAAAAACAATAAAAAGTAAAAACATACAGGTTTAATGCTGCTTCAACAAAGACCATTTATCACACATATTTCACTTTATGTCAAAGAGCATTGAATCTGTATTCACAAAAACAAACAGTGAATACACTGCAGCTGTTGCAGCAAAAACTTAGCAAAAAAATAAAAAATAAATAAATAAATAAAAGTAGATAACTCCTCTCCCACATTAGTGTTCCAGTAGTACATTTGCAGGTCAGGTACACAGATCTTTAAAAGGAGAGAGAAAAAAAATGATTAAAAACTTTTAGAATTTAGGTAGACCTGACTGCACTTTATGATTACAATTGAGAGGCTTGTCCCTAAAACAACAAAAAAAAACAAAAAAAAATAATAGTTCTAGGGTCCTCTCTTAAATGCACACGCTACTCTACATCTGTATCTTAATAGTTACATCAGGACAGCAACAGGGTGGAGTTTACTAAAGCTGTGGCCCTAGGGCAGTGCTTGAATACCAACCTGATTAATTTAGTTTGATCTTAAGATATCACCCAACTCATCCACTCCACCCCATTTAAAGCGGTTGTTTACCCATCGATTTGATAGTGTCAAAAAAGAGTTAATATTCCTGGGATGCCGGAAATGCTAGCTGTCTCCTTAATAGTGCTCTCAACCAAACTAGCAAACCATCCAATGAGTGGTGTCATAATGGATCACATGTGCAGCATCATGGCAGTTACAGATTAAACAGAGGCTAAGATGTCAGCTTCCTTAGCTGAAAATGATAGGAGAGTATACAACCACTTTAAGACATCCTGCTTCCCAGCTTCCTTGTTACCTCCTGCCATGCTCCACATGAGGACTACTCCAGAACCTCTGGAACTCCTTACCCCAGTATGTCCTGCCAGGCCCTACCCTTTTCACCACTAGGTGATCCCTGAAAACTCATCTATTCAGGAAAGCCTACCTCCACCTAAAAACTTTACCTCAGCCAGCTCCATCAGGTAATTCCCCGCAGCTATTAATTTTTGTATCACCCCCTCCCCCTGATTATGAACTCCTTGAGCAGGGCCCTTCTATTCATGCCCCACACAAACTGTGGGCACTATCTAAATCCTGTTGCCCAAAGTTAAACTTCCCAACTTTTGACTCCTCCCCAAATCACAACAGAAGTTTCAGTATGTGTTAAGGAGTGTCAGGTTAGATATAAAGCCTGTCTTTAGGGGTAATAGGGATATTCACCGGTGTTTCTGCTATATCCATTCCAAGGACAAGGGAAGATGTATAATAGACTTCCCTAGGTAGTGTACTGCACTGAGTACACGTTAACCTGATGCTGAATACAGTGCATCACTAGACATGTGATACCAGCACCAGTACCCTGGTCTCAAGTATTTTTAACTTTGTTTAGGACCAGTAAGGACACTACCTTGGCATCCATTAGAAATGACCCCTCCCTGTGCCAGCATTGCTGTCCCATGATTCTGCCCTTTTCAATTGACATAGCCCAACCCCTTTCTTTCTCCAGCGCCCACCAGTAGCAATCATTTGAGGTTGTCCAGACTCATAAACCATCAGAACAAGATGGACTTTAGGGTATAACACAGTAGAGTCTAAGAGGATACTACCCAAATTGACTGAAGTATATGCACAATGTTCAGTCCTTGCACTCAGGGATGAGAATAATGCAAGTTGGGTTTTGACAACCACGGAACTGAGTCATACACCAATTCATAGGACTCATAGCAAACTTGGATACTACCCCCAGCTGCCTGTCTTTACCAAGTGGAAATTGTTCCACTGAGAAAGAGGCAATCACCTCTCCAAGGTCCTGGAACACCTCTCATAGTACCTGGGTGCTGGACAGAGCAAGTTGGATTTCCTAACCCTTGTACCGACCTGTAGCACCAGACTTCCCAATGTGTTCCTGAGTACTTCCAGCACCATATCGTTTAAGACACCCAGTGCCCCGCCCCCAGCTCCTCCGGCAGTCTCCATTAAGCCTCTCTTTAACTTAAGTATGGTAAATAATCTACATACCCGGATTGAAAACCACTTTCCCACATGTACACTTCCTTCTTTCTAAAGGCTGCACAACTTTTAACCTGGTTATCAATCCAGCAATCAGACAATGTTATCCTTCACCCATACAACATTAACTGCCTACACTAATCAAACTGGACTCACATGAATTTCAGGGGCATAGGGTAGCACCGGGGCACTGTTCTTGCTGGCATGCAAGACACAGACTACCAGTTAGGGTACCGGAGGAGTCTAGGACAGGAAGCATACCTATGGGTACTAACTAAGGAGATTACAGCCGGCCCATAAACATAACAAAAGCCAAGGCACAGAGCCCACATCTGGCCACACACCATGCAACTCCCGTACAATTTCCCTGTACAACTCTCCTCCTAATTCACCAGAACCACACATTACGAGGCCTGAACAAAACACTCTCAACCTGTATACAACCAGGCAGGCCCTCGCCATACATATCTAAAGGCAGGGTGTGTTCAGCTTAAGGAACTACTGCTATTGGACACAAACGGTCAACAGACAAAAAATCCCTTGCAGCACTGAGGCTCCAGGATCACTAAACAGTAGGGGGTACAATTCGAAGCCGACAGGTGTGCATTGAAACACACAGATGTTAGTGATAGATACAACAAAGACCCACTAGACAACTAGTAACAAATAGCCACCTCAAAACCAGACAAACCAGAAACTTACAATAACAGCAGGGGGGGTTAAGCAGTCTTAAAATAGCAGACCCCTAACAGACTATGGAATTAAAAGTATCAGCATGGCTACCGATCCTTAGGAATAAGAAACAGATATGTAACAGATCTATGACAGATCCAATTCCAACTCTGGACATTACAAAAAAAACACTTACCACTAAAAACAGTAACAATAACAGATATGTATAACATTTCTTAACCTAATAGAGTGACAATTATTCACTGCTTTCTTAACTAACTTTTCATTTAAACTAAAGAAGACCCCATACACACTACAATCCCGGCTGTCTGATTTCCCCCAGACCCACCAGAACCATGCAGAGCAAGGGCCCGTCTGACAACACACAAATCAAAACCCTCAAGGCCTGATCTCACATTACACGGTCCCAGCAAATCCAAAGGAAAAAGAACCCACAGGATATTGTACAGTGTGTATCAAGCTTTAGACTGGAGATGACAGATCATATTGTCCCTGGTAATAGGGGATTGCCGACTTTAGCCAGTTGGTTCTGCTAACCACTGGAGCAAATAAACTCATTCATACCAGAGCTCCACACCTGTTGGACCAGAACATACAACCCATACAAGATAGACAAAACACTTTCAAGCAGAAGGATCAATTAAATAATAATGATGTAAACCTAGTAAAAACCTCCACCTGTGGAAACAGACAGACCAGGAAAAGGAAAAAAACAATGTTATATAAAGTTGTCTGTGGAGGCCATGATCTCCTGTTGTTCTGGGAGCCATGAACCCCAATGATCAAATCTAAGGGATGAAACACATAAAATTTAGTAATGATCATTCAATTTTTCTCCTAGAAAAAAAATAAACCGCTGGTTAGACATCTGATATAGAAAACATTAACTTACAAAACACACACACACATTACATCATATTCCACAATGAAAGTCTCTTATTCATCTTGAACCAGTGCACTTTTTCCCCAAATACCAAAAGAATTGTTGAGCTCAACGTAATTATTACCACGTGGATTTTGTTTACGGTATACCATTAATTTCCAAAAGAAAAATTTCACCATGGTTAAAAAAAATGAGCAGCTCGTAATACCTTTTAGCGACACTGTTTAGCTACCAAGTATAATACCTTACCAAAAAAAAATCTTCAGAACTTTGTCTCTGAAAAACAAAACACATTCCATTGAATACACAAATTTGCATGTTAATACAGTGCTCTTCACACTCTCACAGGCCTGGCTAGAAAGAAGGGGAGTCAGTTTCTAGTGGGCTGTCAGCTGCTGGGACAACAAACAGACAGGTAAATCAGGTGACACAACATGTTCCATGTATTCACACCACAAGCACACTCTCACAATCAGCTAGCTTGAAGGCAAACTCTAGACACCCCAAATACCAGCCTGTTGTCTATACTGAACTGAACCTCTTTTTAAACCCCTAAAACTTGTTTTGTAGGTTTGACCTTCTTCCAAAGATCCAGCCCATTTCATTAGCCCATACTCAGCCGGTATGGATACATTCCTTACCTTAGGATCTTGGAATGGGGCCCATGATCTAGACTTTTCATACTGATTACCCCTAGACCACGTTGCGAAACGTGCTGAGTGCACTTCAAAATCACGTCTCTTTGTTCTATAGGGATTTTGCTTCATTACTTTTTCAATGGGACTGGATAGACAGAATTTACCTATGTGGCCAAAGAGGTCACATAAATGGCATTTAATCTTATCTAAAGTTGTATAGCATCTCTTAACAAAAGATTTTGTTTTAGATGACTGAGGTTCAGTAGCAGATAGTGGGATGGCTTTTCCTGGGCTTTTCCTGGATTAGTAGTTCTTTCTTGTGACTTACAAAATATAGGGGCAATTTTTAAAGAGCTCTTACCTTCTGTGGATTTATTCCTATTGGTACATACCTTAGGTGTGGAGGATGTCCCACTGACCTCAGAGATACCCAAATCTTTTGTTTTGTCCTCCACTCTATCTGAACACTGAGCAAGCTGCCCCTGGCAGCTGACAGATAATCCCTTCACCTCACTTTCTGCATCCTCAGTCTTTTCCCAAGCTGATGAACTTCTTCCTGTAATCTCTGGTTTTTGATTACTACTTTCTGGTGGATAGCATCAGAATTTGCCATAGAAGCTTCTAAAGCACTAACCTTACTTTTTGATATTTCTAGAGCGTCTTTTAGGGACGTGTTTTGCAACTTCAAATGTTCATACTGTTTTGCCAACCACCTGCATGCAAAGATCAGCGGAGTCCTTCCTGCACGCTTACTACACATTTTACCAGTGATATTTAATGTCTCATCCTCTTCCATCAGAGGGACAGAAAGTATACCTTCTGCCTGGAGACTTTTCTCCCTTAAGGCTGGCATGGCTTTCCCTTGGCTGGCTGCTTGACCTTCCTCTTCCTCTTCCCGTGCCACACCCTCCCCTGTAATTCACATTTTACTGGGGTATCAAACTTGTTACTTTGTGGCTTTCCCTTATTGTCAGCCAATGAAAGGTGACAGTTCATATAAGCACTTTGCTGATACGGACTGGGCACCTGCATTAGGCCCAGGCCCTGACAATTGCTCCTTGTCCCCCTGTTTATCACTGCCACAACTTTGGGGTTGAGACCATTTCTGCTTGTCCCTACCCTCAAGTAGTGCTTGGAGTGATTTCTCCTTAAATCCCATAGTCAAAACATTCCCTTCCTCTGTTTTATCATCCAGGGTCCATATTTATCTATCATCTCTTCCCTTGGGGTCAGTTGGTAGGGTTTACCACACCCAGACCCCCTCCTTGAAGCGATTTGTTTTCACATCCTAAAGGATTGAACCCTGAACTGATTTCCCAACCTTTAATCGGTTGCCTCAGAGGTAGCTAATCTCTGACTGATTGGTTGAACAGGTTGCTCCCCTGTTCCCGTTGTTTTTTTCTTTTCACTACTTGTCAAAACAATATTGTTTTTGACTATAGTCCCTCACAAAAAAAAACTGAGAGATTTCCAGAACTTGTTAATAGTTCAATCTCCCCCGAGGACTTTTCTGAAGTATTCTAAGAGAAATGCTTAAATTAGGGCTACTCCTGTTATCTCAAGAATGATTAGATCAAACTTGGATAATCAAGAAACTATATGAATGCTTGGAGAACAAAAGGCAGTTACTTGAGGCACACCTATTCACACCTGAGCATTTTACAAGCTGAAAAACGCTTAGGTGAGAACGGGGTCTTAGCAATATGGTTCACATCAGCCACAGTATAGTATACAGGTCTAATTACAATTTCCAGTTATTAATTGCAAGGAAGACAGATTCATACTCAAGTACATTTAGTGGTATTTAGTCTCTGTTTCCACAAGTGCGACTGGTCATGCGACCTTGAACATAAAGTTGCATTACAAGTCACAGCCCATTGATTTCAATAGCTCCTGTTTCAGTCTATGCAACTTAAAGTTGCAGCGAATTGGAAAAGCTACCTGCAGTACTCTGATGTGACTTCCCCAATGCGACCTCAACCCAGCGTGTAAATTTGGATCAAAGTTGCATTCAAAGTCGCACTAAAGCTGCACTTCACAGTCACTCTCTAAATCGTGTGACTTTGGAGATGCACTAGTGGAAACACAACCCCCATCCCACATGTGCCTTTCAATCACAAAGCCTGGCCTAATCTCATTCAACGGTCAACTGGACCTGCTTTTTGGTAAACAAAGGCACAACTATTAGCAATAAGGTTTGTAGCAGTTATACTATAGCCAGTGTTTACAAAACTACAACGTTTACAATCCCCAGTTAGTAGATTACTAAGAAATACAGATTAATACACATCAAGATCATTCAAGGTCACCTAGTCTCCGTTTCCACTAGCGAAACTTGTCATGCGACTCTGAACACATAAAGTATCATTACAAGTCACAGCCCGTTAATTTCAATGGCACCTGTTCCAATCTATGCAACTTAAAGTTGCAGCGAATTGGAAAAGGTACCTGCAGTACTCTAATGTGATTTGCCGATGCAACCTTGACCCAGAGTGTAAATTTGGATCAAAGTCGCATTCAAAATCGCACTTCACAGTCATACTCTAAATCGTGCGACTTTGGAGTTGCACTAGTGGAAACGCAGCCCTTATCCACACTTACAATCTTATTTTAATTATACTATTTAAAATCAGTCTCATCAAAGTGTTAGTACAGGTAAAAGGTAAAAAAAGAAAAGTTATTAGAAGTTTACTAGTTTAGGTGTTCAGACAGAGGTGAAAAACAAAGACATAGATAAGCCTTACTGAACCCACAATCACCTAAAGGTTAAACTCCTCACTAAAGGGGCACCATCTGTTAAAGCAATATTTACCTACCACACTTATACTCTTAATAAAAATAATTACAACCTTTTATCTATACTAGAATCAACCAGTGCTGTTGCGGTTATTACGAATAAAATCAATAATCAATGACACCTTTGCTAAAAAATAAAGATCTAATTTATTTATACAGAAAAGATACTAATCACTAATTAAATATAACCAAATCTGGGGTAAATGTTACTATCTCAAAAGCATCAAAGTTATTGCTAAAATACAAAGTGAGGAATACAAGAACGAAAATGGTTTTGCCATGTAAAAACAGAAGGTTACTAAGGAAAGAAAGGAAAGAGAAAGGGAACACAGCAAAATGGACACAGGGAATCTTACGTCACCATGGTAGGATCACCAGCCAAAGAGAGAAAGTTTCACTGGAGGGTCATCTGGTGGCTGTTTATGAACTCTTGTGTATATTGATTTTTTTTTTTTAATTTCCTTTTGTCATTATAAATTTATTTTGTATTGATCACTTCAGTTGTGTAATTTCATAGTGTCTTTGTGTACAGTTTTTTGTAATTAGTGGGAGCACGATTATTAATTATCTGTCTTATTAAAGATGCAGTAATGTTTATAACACAATATCCAGATGTTTATGTTATATGTATGGGAGATTCAACATGTGTCTAGACCCAGTAATAGATAAAAATGGAATAACCACACAGAAGAAAAAGATAGGAGTAGGTAATTTTGTGAAGTTAGTAAAGAAGATGGGTTGGATAGATCTATGGTGGGTTAAAAACCTAGATAATAGAGTATATTCATGCGCAGCTATGGTTAAAGGGTCACTCTTCCAAATAGACCTAGCGTTGGGCAATGATAAGACACTACCATTGGTTCAGTCGGTTACATACCTTACCCGAGGAGCATCAGATCATTCCCCATTGCTATTTGAACTGGCTTTAGGTCTAAGGGGAAGCCGTCCAGGATGGAAGTTACACCCTCACTGGTAATCTCAGGTAGGGATTAACAATCGAATACCAGACCAATTGGGAATGTTTTTAGAAGCCCACAGAGACTCATCAATGAATGGTAATTTTTGGGATGCACTCAAGGCATATCTGAGGGGAGCTATGTGTTTCAAACCAAATCTCATAGGGATAGAGTCCAATGTCCCCTTTGGGGCTTATTAAAATATAAGAAAACATTAAAGCAATAGTTTTTTAGTTTCTTACTCTACTTACCGCTACATTGTAGACAGTTCGGGGTGTAAAAATAAAACCTCAAAACTTCTATTAAGGGCTCTCCTATAAAAAATAGTTCCTATGTTACTCTCTGTAGATTCTGACACTCTGTACTGTACTTACAAACTACTTCTGATAACACTTTTTACTGTGACCTTAGCAGAACTATTTGCCACTGGCCAATCTAGAAAACATGGCCATACAGAAAAAATGCATACTCGTAAGATCCTGACTTGGGCATCTGGATATATCTTTTTGTAATCTCTGGAAGGAAGTTCAGCTTTTGGTAACACCTTTGGTAACAGGTAAAACAAGAAGTGGTATGTTCTAAAAACTGTGGTGAACCCTGGCTCTATCCCACACTCATTTACTAAGGCAGCCATAACTGCTTGTGACTGATGACTGTTAAAGCGATATTTACCTACCACACTTATAGGCTTAATGAAAAATAATATAAGTGATTACAACCTTTTACCTATACTAGAATCAACCAGTGATGTTGCGGTTATTACGAATAAAATCAATAATCAATGACACCTTTGCTAAAAAATAAAGATCTAATTTATTTATACAGAAAAGATACTAGTCACTAATTAAATATAACCAAATCTGGGGTAAATGTTACAATCTTAAAAGCATCAAAGTTATCTCTAAAATACAAAGTGAGGATACAAGAATACAAAGAAAATACAAGAATGAAAATGGTTTTGCCATGTAAAAACAGAAGGTTACTAAGGAAAGAAAGGAAAGAGAAAAGAAACACAGCAAAATGGACACAGGGAATCTTACGCTACCATGGTAGGATCACCAGCCAAAGAGAGAAGGTTAGAAGTCTGTGTTACTGCTTTTATGCCCTCGCTCTGCCCATGCCCACCCATCCAGGTAGAGGCCTACCCTGATTGGCTGGAGTTGCAATGACTCCTGATTGGCCAGAATTGAAGCTTGTTGGTTTTTCAAGTCCAGCACAGGATACCAGATTCCCATGTTTACATTAAGGTCCCCAACCGTTCCCAAATTAACATGTTAAGAATCTGCCTTAACTGGAGACATGATGTCTGAGTGCCTCTCCCGAAGACAATAGGGTAACTACGTTAATATGTATAAGAAGACAAAGAACACCTTCATTACTATGCATGAGTTTTTCTTTGAAGGCACCAGAAAAAGCTTTTGTAATAGGAAACAGTCTTGTAAACCGCAAACCAGGCCCATTTCTCATAAAAAACAACCATGAAATACATAAAGTACATATGTTTCCTGTAAAATATATATATTTCACTGGGCATGGTATATTCAGAACTCTCTATCTTATCGACCAAATAAGGGGTATCTTGGAGCACCTTGATGCAAATATGGATTTCCACAGTCCTAATAAGGGTCTGACCAAAATGTACATCACTTCACCAAAATATCAAAATATTTACACATCATGACACAGTCCATGTGTCAAGCTGGGGGGAAAAGAGTGGCTGGCAGACATAAAAGATCACCTTTTTCCAAAGCCCTGTTTCATAAGAAGTTGCCCCCTGTGGACCACTTGTTCTTCTTGTTCTGGGGTCCTTAAAGTTGAATTATTAATCCCAGTTATACTGGGCCTGAACTAGGGTGGAATCAGTGAGTTGCACAGACCGATCAAGTGTCCGGGCTGTAATGCAGCATCCTTAGTCGCCTGGTATACCATATGTGAGTATTAATATTAGTATGGCTACCTCAGCAAGAGGCTGGAAGGCTGATCAATTAACTTGTCATGCCTGATTGGTTTCCCTGCCGAAGTAAAAACAACTCCTGGCCCTTCTAAAGGAACCAAAAGCGCTCTAATTCTCTACTATTTATATAAATATATACACTTTTGATAGCTCACAGGCTTTGCTAAAGCATGGAGCTCTGCTTGTTGAGCTGGGAAGAAGGATCCAATGACTCTGAATACAGAGCGTCCTTCTGGGATATAAACTGCATACTCAGTATGGGTATTGCCATCCTCAGTATAAACCCGGGATCAAATTTACAAAAAAAAATCAAATATCTGGGTCTTCAGGGAGTGTGTCCAGTCCTGCACTGGGCTCACAGTAGCTGATTCCTACATCATCAATTTAACACATGTGGTTTTCTTTGTCTCCAGCCTCATCCAATAAAGGCAATAAGGTGGCTGGATTCAAATGTACACATTTGTCATTGTTAGATTTGTACATAAACAACAATACAAATTCATATTTTGTACCTTTCATTACACATATTTAGTTTAACTGTTTGCAATATTCGTAGAAATGTGGGACCATTAGAAATTAAATATTTGACCAAAATAATGTCTGTAACTTTGTAAATTGCACTTTGCTACTGCTACTCTGATATATTGGGGTGAACCTTTCATTACTGGGTCCAAACGTGCATAAATATATTACAATGGCTTGTTTTTTCCTATCATGCTGTTTGTGTAAGAACTCCAGTTTCATGTTTCAAAAAGACAACTTTTCCCTGGCAAAATAATTTTCATTGCTTGCTCTGTTGTTAGTTTTAGCTAAATTAGTTTCCATCTGACATTATTTTCCTGATGTCATAACATAATAAATTATAACAATACCATGCAGTCATGCAGAGATGTCCATACATCTAAAGTATTCTTCTGCTTATAACACGGTACTTGCAAGGAAAAGGGACACATATCACAATCCACACATTCTGCTTTGGATTTCAAAAATAAAAATAAATATAAACAAAAAGGACCAACAATCTGTATATGACAGAACAGAAAGTTCTCAGCTAGATAAAAAACTATAAAATAGCTGGCTGCAGGTGGCATCTATCCTAACAGGGTGTGTGGACTTGATGTGATGGGTCTGTTATATTTTCATTTTATTAACCACTTCAGCCCCGGAAGGATTTCACACTTTAGGACCAGAGCCCTTTTTGCGATTCAGCACTGCGTCGCTTTAACTGAAAATTGCGCGGTCCTGCGACGTTGTATCCAAACAAAATTTGCGTCCTTTTTTTCCCAAAAATAGAGCTTTCTTTTGGTGGTATTTGATCACTGCTGCGTCATTTCTGATCGCCGCTATAAACAAAAGAAGAGCGACAATTTTGCAAAAAAAAAAAACAAATTTCTTACTTTTTGCTAAAATACGAGTCCAAAAAAAAAATATAAAAAAACATTTTTTTCATCGGTTTTGGCCGATTTATATTCTTCCTCATATTTGTGATAAATAAAATCGCAAACGGCGTTTATTGATTGGTTTGCGCAAAAGTGGTCGCGTTTACGGATGATGAGAATTCATTTCTGGGGTTTTTATTTTTTTTTATTTTTTACTAGTAATGGCGGCGATCTGCCATTTTTAGCGGTACTGCGATATTAGGGCGGACATGTCGGAACATTTTGACACTTTTTTGGGACCATTGGCATTTATACAGCGATCAGTGCTATAAAAATGCACTGATTATTGTGTAAATGCCATTGGCAGTGAAGGGGTTAACCTGCAGGGGGCGCTCTAAGGGTTAACTGTGTTCCCTGGGAGTGTTCTTACTGTATGGGGGCTGCCCTAACAGGGGAAGGGAAGTGATCACAGCTTCCATGTAAAGGAAGGCTGTGATCACAGTCCTTCCCCCTCTCACAGAACGGAGGTCCATGTTTACTTTCACTCCGGGGGGGGGCATCGCGGGTAGCCGGCGGAGATCGAATCCGCCGCACCCGCTCCCTGGCCCTCCCCGGACACAGTGAGCGCGCGGGCGCGCCTCCGGCGGCGCGCGCGCTCTCACTGTGCGCGACCTGGCAGCCGCCGTCGTATGACGGCGTTTTGCCTTACAGAGCCACTCTGTCGCCGTCAGATGCCGATCGGCGGTCGGCAAGTGGTTAATTACTCTCGCATAATGGACTGCACATCAAGTTATTATGAGACCTCTAGATTTATTTTTGTAGAAAAACGTCTTATGTATCTTGGCTTAGTTAAATATTATGGCAGCTGTATTCCAATTTACAACCTCATCTTAATCGTTTTTCCTGTCAATAAGGGTTTACTGTACATATGTAAAATTACACAATTGTTATCTTAATCTAAACCAGGGGTGACCAAACTACGGCCCTCCAGCTGTTGCAGAACTACAAGTCCCATGAGGCATTGTAAAACTATAACATTCACAGACATAACCAGGCATGATGGGAATTGTAGTTCCAGAACAACTGGAGGGCCATAGTTTGGACACCCCTGATCTAAACTAACCCCATATTACACATTTCCCCAATAACCTGGATTTCATTTCCAACCAAAGGTTGTCTAAACCAATTACAATATATCTATATTATTATTATTATTAACTTCATATCAGAAATGAATACTAAAGTGATAATCTCAATATCTATTTATATATATTTCCCTAAAGGAGGACATTTTATCCATTATCTATCCCCCCCCCCCTTTTTTTTAAATGCACTGTTTCCACTATCAAAAGATATTTAATTTGTGTTACTTTGTGCACTTTTCTAAGTACGCGTTTAAATGTAACCTTCATTTTACCATGTTTGGAAAACAGTTTAAAAAATAATTGTGATGGCATTGTTTATCATTCGATTAATTAATTCAGCACATTTTGTTATGATATACTCGACCTTGCCAACTTATCCTAGTTCTTTCCCTGTATATTCTTTCATGAGAAATGAGAAAGGGACGGGTACATCTAACAAGTCCCAGCATTCACACACATACACAATTATCTCTCTAAAATCGCTTACATTTTTTCCCATTTGTACACAACTCATTCATATCATTCTGTCACTTTCTTTTAACTCCTTTAAATATTTCCCTGCTGAAATTAAGTTTTACCTCCCTAAATTCTGCTTTCCTTATTTTGTTCTGATATCCCTTGTATCTTATGTACTGTAATCCTATACTTCACATAGCTGTAGGTTCTATGATCAGATGGGCAGCCATAGTGCTCATCCCATCTTCCCTCTCTGACAACATATAAAGTATTCTGTTTTGACTCTCATTTCTCTGTTTTAAAATTTACTAGTTGTAGTTCCTGACCCTAAATTGATCCCACAATTTAACATCAAAATGTCCTTTTCTGTCTAGTGTTAATTTGTCTGTCACCCTTGATCTATCCTGCTCACATAGATAGCTGTTCCTCTAGCTGTTTTAATCTGCATGATTCTCCTACATTCTCACCATAGGAGGGCCTTGCACTGCCACGCGGGGGATGAATTTAAGAGTAGACACCTTTAGGAGGTGGCAGAGAGTTGGGGGGGACATGCTTGTCAAGGTTTAAGTGTGTTGTCGAGAGTCAAGGGGTCCAATTTTGCAGATTGTCAAGAGTAAGGAAAGAACTTTGAGGTTGGTCGAGTCGGGGGGGTTACTTAGGGGTGATTGAGAGTGAGGGGGGACAACTGTGGGGTCAAGAGTCGGGTGGGCACCTTTGGGGATGTTAGTGAGTCAAGAGGGGCAACTTTGGGGTGGTCAAGATTCAGGGGGGGACAAGTTTAGGGATGGTTGAGAGTCAGGAGGATAACTTCGGGGATGGTCAAAAGTCAGGAGGCCATACTATGAGGATTGTTAAGAGTTATGGGGGACAATTTTTGGGTGGTCAAGAGTCATGGGGAACACCTTAAGTGGTGGTCAAGAGTCAGGTGGAACACCTTAGGGGGTGATCAAAACTCAGGACAAGACAACTTTGTATTTGTAAGACTGGTGCCATGTATTCCGTAAGTATGTTTGTTGGGGGTGCTGAATGATAAAGAATAGTCAAGATATGTAAAGATGCAAGTTACAACTCCCTCTATTAAAGAATAGATTAATGCAGCTAAGCATACAGTTGTATGTAAAAGTTTAGGAACCCCGGACAATTTCCATAATTGTCATTTATAAATATTTGGGTGTTTGGATCAGCAATTTCATTTTGATCTATCAAATAACTGAAGGACATCGTAATATTTCGGTAGTGAAATTAGGTTTATTGGATTAACAGAAAATGTGTAATATGCATCAAAACGAAATTAGACAGGTGCATACATTTGGGCACCCCAACAGAAAAATCACATCAATATTTAGTAGAGCCTCCTTTAGCAGAAATAACAGCCTCTAGACA
>BLSH010000001.1:135833-159993 GCA_018402905.1 Glandirana rugosa
TTACTACCCCGTGATAAGGAGGGTGACTGTGGTTACTACCCTGTGATAAGGAGGGTGACTATGGTTACTACCCCGTGATAAGGAGGGTGACTGTGGTTACTACCCCGTGATAAGTAGGGTGACTATGGTTACTACCCCGTGATAAGGAGGGTGACTGTGGTTACTACCCCGTGATAAGGAGGGTGACTGTGGTTACTACCCCGTGATAAGGACGGTGAATGGGAGGAATAGTGCCCCATCATTGGTGTCAATGGGAGGAATAGTGCCCCATCATTGGTGTCAGTGGGAGGAATAGTGTCCCATCATTGGTGTCAGTGGGAGGAATAGTGCCCCATCATTGGTATTAGTGGGATGAATAGCGTCCCATCATTGGTGTCAGTGAGAAAAATAGTGTCCCATCATTGGTGTCAGTGGGAGGAATAGTGCCCCATCATTGGTGTCAGTGGCAGGAATAGTGCCCCATCATTGGTGTCAGTGGGAGGAATAGTGCCCCATCATTGGTGTCAGTGGGAGGAATAGTGCCCCATCATTGGTGTCAGTGGGATGAATAGTGCCCCATCATTGGTGTCAGTGGGAGGAATAGTGCCCCATCATTGGTATCAGTGGGAGGAATAGTGTCCCATCATTGGTGTCAGTGGGAGGAATAGTGCCCCATCATTGGTGTCAGTGGGATAAATAGTGCCCCATCATTGGTGTCAGTGGGAGGAATAGTGCCTCATCATTGGTGTCAGTGGGGAAATGCCAGGCTGCCAGATGAGAAGGGACCCCTAGAATGATTGTTAACTTGCAGACTCCAGAAATTAATGTTAGGCCCAGGGCCCAGCCAGCCCCCCCAGTCCTCCCAGGCAGGCCAGACCACCACACTCAGCCCAGTTCCTGTACCTCCCTGTGAAATTTACAGGCTGCTGAAGTGAGTGAGGCCTCAGGAGGACAGCCAGCCAGGTGCTAGTCAGTGCTACTAGTCCACCTTGGCTGGCACTGGCAGTCAGTCACTGAAAAACACTTACTCTGCTAGCCTGGCACTGTACGCTTCTCCAAAACGGTCTCCAGTCCTCACTCAGGAGTCAGGCAGGCTCAGCAGCACCTATTCTTCCCTGCCTGGCCTTGAGACCCGCACTCAGCACCACGACCATGCTGGCTGCAACACAGGTCCGTCTCTCTCTCCTCTCACCCTGAGGAGACGTCACTCCGACTCTAGGAGGACGAGTGGGCGGCACCACGCTCCCTGGCCGACCTACTACGTCCTAGGAGGACTGGAGACGATAGACAGTATGATAAAAAAAGCGATTTTGTAAAAAATCACCTGTAGTGCCTGTAGTGTCCGGCGGTGGCAGACACTACAGGCAGCCCTGTCAGACACTGGTGTCTGGGAGCAGACACCTTGCCGATCCCTGAATCCATACCAGACCCTTATCTGAGCAAGCAGCCTGGCAGGCAAGGAAAGGGGATGTGGACCATACTAGGCAGCATGAACTCAACATGGGGAGTATGAGTGTTTTGGGGCAGGGGGGCACTGCGCCCCCCACCCCAAAGCACCTTGCCCCCATGTTGATGAGGACAAGGGCCTCTTCCCGACAACCCTTACTGGTGGTTGTCGCGGGCTGGGGCTTATCTGAATCTGGAAGCCCCCTTTAACAAGGGGGGTCCCCAGATCCCGCACCCCCACCCTATGTGAGTGAGTATGGGATACATTGTACCCCTACCTATTCACCTAAAAGGAAAATGTAAAAAAAAAAACACACCACAGGTTTTTAAAATATTTTATTTTTTTAAATTCAAAAATTAAATTAAATTATTTTATTAAATCAGCTCAGGTGTCTTCTCCCTCCGATTTCTTCTCCCCTCTCCGGCGTCTTCTTTCTTCTGCTCTTTTTCTGGGTCTTTTTCTTCTGAGGGTTCTTCTTTCTTCTGCTGGCTCTTCTGCCTCTCCTAGGCATTGTCTGCCCTTTTGCGAAGTCTTATGCTATTTTGCCTGTTCATCTCCGCTGTCTTCTTCCTCTGTTCTTCCTCTCTTCTTCTGCGCAAGTTGACATGACGCAATCTCCTGGACTAATGGTGTCTCTGTGCTGTGCAGTGACTTATATTGGCATGGGGCGGGACCACTCACTGACATCATCCGGAGGCCCCGCCCCTTATATAACAGCCTCTCCCGGTTGATGATTTCATGAGGGGTGGGGCCTCCAGATGACATCAGGGGGTGGCCCCGGCCCATGCCAATATAAGTCATTGCACAGTGCAGAGACACAATTAGTCTGCGTTGTGTCAACATGGGAAGAAGAAGACAGGAAGAACAGGGAGAAGACAGAGGAGAAGAACAGGCAAAAGAGCAGAAGACACCGTGGAGAGGGGGAAGAACCGGCAGGAGAAAGAAGACCCCTCAAGAGAAAGAAGACCCCGCAAAAGAGCAGAAGAAAGAAGATGCCGGAGAGGGGAGAAGAAATCGGAGGGAGAAGATGCTGGAGCTGATTTAATAAAATACTTTAAAAACCTGTGTAGTGTGTGTGGGTTTTTTTTTTACATTAACCTTTTCAGTGAATGGGTAGGGGTAATGTACACCATACTCATTCACATAGGGTGGGGGGCCAGTATCTGCGGTCCCCCTTGTTAATGGGGGCTTCTAGATTTGGATAAGCCCCTGCCCGCAGACCCTGACAACCACCGGCAAGGGTTGTCGGGAAGAGGCCCTTGTCCTCATCAACATGGGGACAAAGTGCTTTGGGGTGGGGACGCCCCCCCTGCCCCAAAGCACTCATACTCCCCCTTTTTCAGCATGGGGTTCCCCTTAAAATCCATACCAGACCGAAGGGCCTGGTATGCTCTTGGAGGGGGACCCCATGCCCCCCATTTTTTTGGCATGGAGTTCCCCTTCAAGATCCTCAGAGCACAAGTCGGATCAGTTAAGACAATGATCCGAGTTTGATCTGACTTCAATGATATTCAATGGGTTGAAGTAGGATCAAAGTCGGACAAAAGTAGTACAGGAACCTTTTTCAAAGTCAAGACGGCTCTCATAGGGAATCATTGATTTTGTGATGTAATGCAACTTGTGCTCCTAATGTCGGTCCGATTCTCTTACTAGTGTGAACCTAGCCTAAGGGAGACAGTCGACCTGGCCAAAGTCCCCACCCCCTTATGACACCGCCGCGCCACACACACCTGCATCCTCCGGCGCGCCGGGTCACAGAGAAAGGCAGATTCCCCAGGAGACCTAGGGAGGGAAAGGCTCCCTGTAGTGGAATACAGGACTTTGTTTCACCTGGTAGGGAGACTTGGGGAAAGTTCTGGACTCAGTCCCCTTGTTTTTTCCCCCCTCCCCAAACATACTAAACACCTACTTAATTGGAGTAGTGGATGGCTATGCGCTGCCTGATGGGAAATTTTGGGGTAAATAATAGCTATAATGTCATACAACACATGTATAAAATTGGCCTACAGAAAATGTGTATAACAGCGCTTTACAGTTCTTATCAATATCAGTAGGAAGTAAAGACAGTCCACAAGTGCTATCACACAGTGATAAGAGGGGGGTAGATGACAGTCCAATGTGCAGCCTTTCACGAAGAATATGGGTACACCACCGCCAAACGTGCCACTCCCTTTGCAATGCCCACTTACCGGACAGTGCTGTAAAGTAAGCTTGTAGTTGGATCACTCAATCACACAGGACTGCAACACGGTCTCCTCACCAACAACAGTACCGGAAATAAAAGAGGCTCCACATAGTGTGTATCGATAAAACAAGCCCTTTTATTAACCCCCGCTAATATTGCACTTACAGAATAGATAAAATATCCACACAGTTGAAAATTTAAAATATCACCGCTCCTGCCGCACAGCCATGGGTAGCGTCTCTCTCACAGACTTCCGCGTGTCACCAGCAGTGTGGAGCGCATACGTCACTTCTGCCTAGCCGTAAGGTCACGCCCTGACATGTTTCGTCATTCCGACATCTACAGAGGCCCTCCTGGGATATGATGTGTTGCTTTTACATGGTTTTTAATCTTTTGTCAAGTAAACGTTATTTTTTACATATATATTTTTGTAATTTATACGGTGCCTTTAAAGTCCCAAATTGTTCTTGGTCGAGTTATTTCTGTTAAATATAGGGATGTGGCACAGGTGACTTGATTAGGTCCATGGTAGTCACTGACTCTGTGTGGACACCAACTCTAAACTAAGTCCTCTTAAAGGGATATTCCTGCAAAATATGGACGATATGTTTCAGTAATGAACTCACCTTCAGTCAGTATATGTTTTAGGGGTGCCATGCTCTTCAAACTTAAACAATATGTGATTGAACACGTACAGTTGTGCTCATAGGTTTACATACCGTGGCAGAATTTATGATTCTTGGCCATTTTTCAGAGAATATGAATGATAACAGGGCGGCACAATAGAGTAGTGTTTAGCACTTTCGCCTAGCAGCAAAAGGGTCCCTGGTTCGAATCCCAACCACAACACTACATGCCTGGAGTTTGCATGTTCTCCCGGGTGCCTGCGTGGGTTTCCTCCGGATGCTCCGGTTTCCCCCCACTCTCCAAAGACATGCTGGTAGGTTAATTGGATCCTGTCTAAATTGGCCCTAGTGTGTGTATGTATGACTGTGAGTTGGGGACCTTAGATTGTAAGCTCATTGAGGGTAGGAACTAATGTGAATGTACAATGTATATGTAAAAGCGCTGCATAAATTGACTGCGCTATATAAGTACCTGAAATGAATAAATAAATTACACAAAAACTTTTCTTTCACTCATGGTTAGTGTTTGGCTGAAGCCATTTATTATCAATCAACTGTGTACTCTTTTTAGATCATAATGACAATAGAAACTACAAAAATGGCCCTGATCAAAAGTTTACATACCCTAGTTCTTAATACCGTCTATTGCCCCCTTTAACATCAATGACAGCTTGAAATCTTTTGTGGTATTTGTGGATGAGGCTCTTTATCTTTTCAGTTGGTAAAGCTGCCCATTCCTCTTGGCAAAAAGCCTCCAGTTCCTGAAAATTCTTGGTCTGTCTTGAACGTTTGAGATCTCCTCAGAGGGGCTCAATGATATTGAGGTCAGGAGACTGAGATGGCCACTCCAGAACCTTCACTTTATTCTGCTGTAGCCAATGACAGGTCGACTTGGCCTTGTGTTTTGGATCATTGTCATGTTGGAATGTCCTAGCACGTGCCATGCGCAGCTTCCTGGCTGATGAATGCAAATGTTCTTCCAGTATTAATTATAACATACTGCATTCATCTTGCCATCAATTTTGACCAAATTTCTTGTGCCTTTGTAGCTCACACATCCCCAAAACATCAGTGATCCACCTTCGTGTTTCACAGTAGGAATGGTGTACCTTTCATCATAGGCCTTGTTGACTCCTCTCCAAATGTAGCGTGCCTCCTTATTGTACATCTTGAAACAGCCACACCAAGTTTTCAGAGTCCTGTATGTTATTAGGTTTTTCTTTGCATCCCGGACAATTTTCCTGGCAGTTGTGTGGCTGAAAGTTTAGTTGGTTTACCTGACCGTGATTTGGTTTCAACAGAACCCCTCATTTTCCACTTCTTGATTAGACTTTGAACACTGCTGATTGGCATTCTCAATTCCTTGGATTTTTTTTATATCCATTTCTTATTTTATACAGTTCAGCTACCTTTTCCCGCAGATCCTTTGACAATTCTTTTGCTTTCCCCCTGACTCAGAATCCAGAAACGTCAGTGCAGCACTGGATGAGGGATGCAAAGGTGTGTCAGGAGTCCAGAAACTCATTGACCTTTTATACACACACACTAATTACAAGCAAAAAGATCACAGGTGAGAATGGTTACCTTTAATAACTTTGTGTCAACTTGTGTGCATGTTATCAGGCCAAAATCACCAGGGTATGTAAACTTTTGATCAGGGTCATTTGGGTAGTTTATGTTGTTATTATGATTTAAAAAGAGTAAAAACAGTTGACTGACAAAAAATGGCTTCAGCCAAACACTAACCATGAGTGAAAAATGTTTTTGTGTTATCATTCATATTCTCTGAAAATGGCCAAAAAATCATAAATTCTGCCAGGGTATGTACACTTATGAGCACCACTGTATATATATATAGGAAGGCTGACCGCAGGTCAACCTGAATTTGTAGGAGGAGTTTGGCCATATTTAAGCCAGTCTCCACCTACAGGGTTCACGGCGTCATCTGGGTTATTTTCATCTGATCTCAGAAGGGGTGTTTCCTGTTTCATCTTGTCATTTCTGGTTCCGGTATTCATGAAGTCAGTCACTCGAGAATTGATACAGTGGGCTGGGGATTCACCGGCCGTCACACAGTCAAGAGAGGGGGGCAACCTAACATGGAGGATCACAAGGCAGTGTCTCCATCCGATGCACGCTTCTGGGTGAGTACCCTGCAGCACACCCAGACACAGCTCAGGGGGACATCTGTTACTGGCACCACTTGGCCTCGTGGGGGGGGGGGGGGGGCGGGTCAGCAGCCTTCTAGGCTAGGTCAGTGGCATTATGTGCATGACATTTAGTGGCCGGTGGGGTAAGCCCCCTGCAGGGTTAGATGGTATTGTTCCAGGTGCTTAATGCAAACCTCAGGGCAGGTATTTCATGTAGAGGTCATTTCACCATTATCATTCATGCTTGGCTTGTTTTCTTATCGTCAGTTGCATTTCCTCCACCCTGCGTTCTAGGGATTTGGGGAAGCGCTCAACAGATGCATTTTTCATACACCAAATAAATGTATACATGTTTCCACATGTCTATTGGGGGGCATGTCGCAACTGGTACGTAGCAGAGGGTTGCATTTCAGATCAACTGTCCATGGCTGTCCCTCCGCCCACCTCGGGGCCACGGAGGAGGGCAACAGCACATCATTTCGGTAAACACGTTCATACAAGATTGACGCTGGCTGAGCCTTGGAGGAAAAAAAAATGTATACAGGGGAGGTGGGGTTCAGGGGGTGATTTCAGTTTCTGGGCTAGTGTCGGTACGTAGCTTTTTTTTGTCCCTTTTCTTAGTTTCCGGTCATCAGCCAAGTTCAGGAAGGTCGTTCGTTTCACCGGCAGTCAGTAGCAGGTTGGTGATTTCTGGAAGAGGGGGGTGGCAGGTTCTCTTTCAGGTGGGTTTTGCTCGGGATAGTTAGGTTAGCATGTTGCTTATGTTCCTTCTCCTTAGTTACTGAACAGGATGCAGAGGAGTGCCTTTCTGGAACATCATTGGCTTAGGTCAGTACGTTATGAACTTCATTTTTCTTTTCGCTCACACACACAAGGTTAGGTGCAGTAGTCAGGGTTGGTATCACACCAGGTTCTTTCATCACCTGTCATGTCTACAGGTTAAATGGATTGAGTTTGTTCGTTTTTAATTGGCTTGTTCAGTGGCAAATCTGCTCATCCATTGCTCATACGTCATACGTGATATCATTTCACTACTCGCTTACAGGTGCCTGTCACGTCTTCAGGTGCTCGGAGGTCTGGGTGAGCATTTTTAAGTACCTGCAGAAGCCCAGATAACTCAACTTAGTTCCTTCATCGTTATCATGTATGTGAAGTTTGTTTTCAGGACTTAAGGTCTCAGTCACCTAGCGGGTTGTACGTCATTTTTTAATCATAGGAAACATGTTTATTTATGTTCTGCTTGTTCACGTAGGTCATGTCACAGGCTGAGGACATTGGAGATTTCCCGTCCATTCCCCCTTCTCTGATGTAAATATATAAAGTCAATCAGCGCAAACTGTGTAAGATAACAACAGCAGCTGTACACTCACGGCAAATCTATCAAAACCTTAAATAAGACAAAGAATATAAAAGGAGTGCAGCGCTTAAAAGATCATAGAGTCAATATTCAGTCCTTTTTTGCAACACCACCAGTGTCCATGCAGTGGGAGAAAAAAGTCCACAAAGGTGGTTCAGTGCAAAAATCCTCCACCAGTCAATAGATGGTCAGTCACCTCATCCAATGGACCCCCCAAAGGAGGACCAATCACGCCTGCTTAAAATCCTTGATAGAAAAGAGGGGGGGCATCTACTCTAGGATATATCAGGTCGGTAATCTCCTCACAGACAGCAGTCCCAAACGTCAGGTGTCACATGAAACATAAAGGACATCCCACAGTGCTCTCCCAGTATCCCCAGCCTGCAAATACTATTTAGTATACTATACTATATAGTATTTCCAGTTTGTGTGACTTGCCAGTCTTCATCGCGCACCACATTCTGGTGCCCCAATGCGGAACCTGCCACAGTACTCGGTATCACTAGGCCAGGACCGAGTCAATTCGCAGCAGCAGGTATCTCCACTCCTTTTGACAAGCCGGGCCGCCCAATATGTTTTTTGGGCAAGTTTCAGGTGTGCAATAATTACAACCAAGGTTCGTGTAGCTATAACCAATGTCGGCTGCTGCAGTCTAAAGGGTCTTGACTAGGCTGAGTGAACCTGCCGTCACTACAGGCCTGTTTGGTGGCACATCCATCCCCCGCGGTCAGGGATTTTCTGATCGATGGCTTCTCTTCAGGTTTTCACACAGGTCTTATTGCCCTTTCCCAGAGCACTTTTGCGTGCCAGAACTTGCAATTGGCAACCACTAACATGGAAGTAGTGGATGCGTTGCTGCAATCAGAAGTAGACAAGGGGTTTGTCATTGGACCTTTTGAAATTTCACCTTTCGATAGCTGGAGAGTCCGTCCTATTGGTGTTGTAAGAGGAAAATTTTCTAATAAACTCTGATTAATCTATGACTTGTCAGCTCCTCATTCCTCCAAGTCTTAATTTGTTGATCCCATCTGAGGAATTTTCTCTTAAGTATGCTTCGGTGGATCAGGCGGTTCAATGAATCATCAGATTGGGGGAGGGGGCTTAGCTTTCCAAACCAGACATACAGTCGTATGCAAAAGTTTAGGAAACCCTGACAATTTCCATGATTGTCATTTATAAATATTTGTGTGTTTGGATCAGCAATTTCATTTTGATCTATCAAATAACTGAAGGACACAGTAATATTTCAGTACTGAAATTAGGTTTATTGGATTAACAGAAAATGTGCAATATGCATCAAAACGAAATTAGACAGGTGCATAAATTTGGGCACCCCAACAGAAAAATAACATCAATATTTAGTAGAGCCTCCTTTAGAAGAAATAACAGCCTCTAGACGCTTCCTATAGCCTGTAATGAGTGTCTGGATTCTGGGTGAATGTATTTTGGACCATTCCTCCTTACAAAACATCTCCAGTTCAGTTAGGTTTGATGGTTGCTGAGCATGGACAGCCTGCTTAAAATCACCCCACAGATGTTCAATGATATTCAGGTCTGGGGACTGGGATGGCCATTCCAGAACATTGTACTTGTTCCTCTGCATAAATGCCCGAGTAGATTTTGAACAGTGTTTTGCGTTGTTGTTTTGTTGAAATATCCAGCCCAGGCGTAACTTCAACTTTGTGACTGATTCCTCAACATTATTCTCAAGAATCTGCTGATATTGAGTGGAATCCATGCGACCCTCAACTTTAACAAGATTCCCAGTACCGGCACTGGCCACACAGCCCCACAGTATGATGGAACCTCCACCAAATTTTACTGTGGGTAGCAAGTGTTTTTCTTGGAACGCTGTGTTCTTTTGCCACCATGCATAACTCCCCTTGTTATGACCAAATAACTCAATCTTTGTCCAAATGTGCGTTTGCATACCTCAAGGGACTCTGTTTGTGGTGTGTGTGCAGGAAAGGCTTCTTTCGCATCACTCTCCCATACAGCTTCTCCCTGTGCAAAGTACGCTGAATTGTTGAACGATGCACAGTGACAACATCTGCATCAAGTTGATGTTGTAGGTTTTTGGAGGTGGTCTGTGGGCTGTTTTTTACCGTTCTCACCATCCTTCGCCTTTGCCTCTCCAATATTTTATGTGGCCTGCCACTTCTGTCCTTAACAAGAACTGTGCCTATGGTCTTACATTTCCTCACTATGTTCCTCACAGTGGACACTGACAGCTTATATCTCTGCCATAACTTTTTGTACCCTTCCCCTAAACCATAATATAGAACAATCTTTGTTTTCAGGTCATTTGAGAGTTGTTTTGAGGCCCCCATGTTGCCACTCTTCAGAGTAGAGTCAAAGAGAACAACAACTTGCAATTGGCCGCCTTAAATACCCTTTCGCATTATTGGATGCACCTGTCTATGAAGTTCAAGGCTTAATGAGCTCACCAAACCAATTGTGTGTTCGAATTAATCAGTGCTAAGTAGTTACAGGTTTTCAAATCAACAAAATGACAAGGGTGCCAAAATGTATGCACCTGTCTAATTTCGTTTTGATTTATATTGCACATTTTCTGTTAATCCAATAAACCTCATTTCTTTACTGAAATATTACTGTGTCCTTCAGTTATTTGATAGATCAAAATGAAATTTCTTATCCAAACACCCAAATATTTATAAATGACAATCATGGAAATTGTCAGGGGTTCCTAAACTTTTGCATACAACTGTATCTGATGCTTTCAAATTGCTGCCTATTCAACCTTCCCTATGGCAGTGGCATGGGATCAAGTGGCGGGGGGGGGGGGGCGTTTTACTTCGCTACCAAGCTCATGTTTGGTTCCAAAAGCAGCCCCTGGCTGTTTGACACTTTTGTTCAGGCGCTTAACTGGATTCTCATGAGCAGAGAGGGTTGTCAGGAGGTCATCCATTACTTGGCTGATTTTCTGTTGATCGAAAGTGCCAAACAAACCCCCGCTGACTTGCAGAAATTGGTCTCGCTTTTCTCTGCTCTCAATGTTCCTCTAGCTGAGAGGAAAGTCAAAGGGCCGGCCAAGGTGTTTGTATTCCTGGATATCAAGCTAGACACCCAGTTGATGCAGGCTAGTTTACCTTTAGATAAGTTGGAGAGGATAAAGGAACGGATTCATTCATTCTCGGTCTCGCAGGTGTGCTCTAGGTTAGAACTACAGTCACTATTGGGTATGTTAAATTTCGCTATGAGGATCATTCCTCAAGGCAGGTAATTCGTATCCAGGCTGCTGGTGCTCTTACCCTTGGCCCAGATTCACATTCCCGTGTCAAGCTGAATGACGCTGCTTTGGCAGACTTAAGCATGTGGGACAATTTCCTGCAGCATTGGAATGGTGTATCAATGTTCATTCCTGCAGCATCGGAATCGTCCCCCAGGGTGGTGTCCAATGCGGCAGCCACTAAAGGTTATGCAGCCATTTTCGGCACACATTGGCTATCAGGCCCGTGGCCTGAGGAGGTCAGGTCAATACCAAGGTTTGACAGATCGTTATTGTTATTTGAAATCTATCCCATAGTCGCTGCTGCTCAGGCATGGGGTCATATGTGGTTAGGGAACACAGTGGTATTTTTAACAAATAATCAGGCGGCAGTGCAAATCATCAACAATGGAAGGTCCAGCTCTTTGGTGGCTATGTCTTTTCTTCGTAGACTGATTTGGCTCTCCCTGCACTGGAAGTTTCATATAAACTACATCTTCATTCAAGGCGTAGAGAACATTGTGGCTGACGCTTTGTCTCGTATGCATTGTTTTTTCAGCAGGTCCCAGAGGCAGACGGTTGTGCCACCTCATGCTCGGCATACTCCCTGCTGAGGATGGATTAGTTACATTACAGGCCGGCACCAGGAGGTTGATTGATAGTTCCCTGTCAGCCAACACAAGGAAGGCGTACAACACAGCCTGGGAGGTTTTTCAGTCCTTTTCTTCTTGGTATCTGCAGTCGGAATGGTACAACGTCCAGTACCCTTTGGCATTTGCTACTTTTTTCCTTTTCCTGTTAAAACTGTTGCATGCTACCATCAAGACCTATCTAGCTGGTTTTCAGCATTTCGTGTCCTTGCAATATCCGGACAGGCCTTCCTTGTTCTCAGTGCACCCCATCAGGGCTATTTTAAAGGGGATTCAGAAGAGCAGCCACCAGCGCCTGTCAGCAGGCTTCCCGTAACGGGGCTATTGTTCAGGGGCATGTCAGACATTCTCTGAAATACCCCATTTGGGCAGAAATCCAGTCTGATCCTCAAAGCAGCAATTTATCTAGCTTTTTACGGGTTCTTACGGGTTCTTAAGGCCTTTTTTCGCGTTAAGGTGCGCAGTCCTGTCCACTGACCATCAAACAGCTAACGAGACATAGGGATCACTTTCAGCTGCACTTGGAGGTGTGTAAGAGGCAGTTGTTAGGAGCTGGGACTGTTACCAGATACTTCAAGACAAGCACCTCCTGGTGTCCAGTCAAGGTCTTGGATGCCCTCGTTATTCAGTTAGCTGGGGAACCCGGGGAGGGCCCATTGGTACCCTTTCTTAGAGCCCCTCTCACAAGGGCTCAGTTCGATAAACACTTCCGCATCTTGCTGACCAGGTTAGGTGTGAATCCGAGACATTACACAGGCCATTCCTTCAGGATTGGAGCAGCCTCAGCAGCATCTCGTCAGGGAGTGGCCATACATATTATCAGGAAATTGGGCAGGTGGAAGTCTTCTTGTTATGCCAGGTATATTCCTGAACCTCATGTAGAAATGTCTTGGGCCTTCACCCAGGTGGTGGATTAAATGATGGCGATTGTCGCAATAAAGCTTCTTTTCTTGCATCCTAACAGTGTCACTTTTTGTCCCCTATAGGCATACTGAACCCGTAACCAGGGCACACCACACCACATGCTTACCTTTACCCATCAGCATCACCTTTAAGAAAAAGAAGATAAAATACTGCACTACCAGTATTGCAATATGCGTAGCAGCAGCTGCTACTCAACTCTGACCAATGATATACACATATGCTAAAAAAATAGTGCAGCGCTTGCTTAATAATATTAAAAATGCAAAAATTGTAAACAATATCTCCTCCATTGCCAGATACAAAGTGCAAAACAGTTATATTAGTGATAATGATACACAGTGTTCATAAAAAGTGTCTGTGCTAAGTACAGCAAACAAAAAGGTGCCAATGCTTTAAGCATTACATCTTTCTCTTGGGAATACAGTGTCCGTTATTAAACAGAAAACTCGAAGATGTAAACAAAATGTCAAGTGTTCATAAAATCATAAGGAATATGAGCCAGTGATCCACACCAACACTCTGTGATAATTCACCACCAGGTGTACTAAACGCTTACCGGAAAGCGCTAGGACTTGCGCATAGATGTACTAAAAACCAAACACACAATCAGCTGGAATTATGTATGGATCCTTGGTAAGTCTTCACCATCACACTTAACTCTCCAATATGGATAAATGGATACGATGATATAAGACCAGGGTAACCCAAATAGCAGGAACTCCAAAGTGGTACATCAAGCCATAAAATATAAAAGAGAAATCTCCATAGTGTAAAACTGCATAACACTTTTATTAAAAAAGGGTTAAAAACACTTACCTCAATGTAGATACGTTAGGGCCCATACACATAAATGATCTCGCAATGACCAGGGGGGACATAACCGAACGCATGTCGTCCGCTCAGACTTCTTCTGGGGTGTCCCCCGCCTGAGTCATTGCGTGTATATATAGAAAATCCCTAATTTTTGAAATGCCCGCCCACTTACTTTACAGCGGAAGTCCGGTGTTGCCAAAGATGGCGCCGTGGCATGCGTTCCATGCCTCGCTATGAAGCCAGCCGGCGTTGCCAAAGATGGTGCCGTGGAGTGCGTTCCACGCCTCACTATGAAACCAGTCGGCCGCTCATTGGCTTATTTATTTATTATTATATTACCCTGTGATCGGTATTAAGAAAAATCACAGGCTTTAAGTAGTTAAACATATGCCTAATTAGGCGAGACCCCAAGTCATTCTATCTTACGGAATGGAGGGGGTGAGCTTTCCTCTATAGAGGCGTCACCTCGAGGGGACGTGGCTGCACAACAACAGTCACTAGGGGAAGGGGGGTCGCCTCAGAAATTATGTGGGCGCAAAGCGCGTCCTTACGGCGTACAGTTTTACCACGTCACATCCGGGCATAGCGTCACTGCGGTGTACACCCCCGCCCCCTGCGATTGAACGTCTCGCCGTCCATGGCCTCACACTAGGGGGACACCCCCCCCCAGATGTGACGCATAGGGGAGAAAACAACAACAACAGGAAAACGGGCCAACTTCCACACATCCGGTAACCGGCTTGGAGTAACCCAAAGCCCCGCCACCCGGAAGTATAAATCGGAAGAGAGCCTGTGCAAATTCACTTGATAGATTATTGAAAATATTAAAACTATGTTATGTCAAAAGTATTTTTTAAGCTGGGAATAAATATATTTTTTAAATTTGGATGTAAAAAAATATGCTTAAAACCATCATATGCCGGTAGAGATTATGGCAATATAATATGATAGGATAATTAATAAGAAGTAATGACCAAAGACAGGAAAAACGCCAGCTTTGTGCATCACCGGGCCTTCCCTGAATGGATCACAAATCCGCATTAAAGGTAAACTCTAAAATTACAAATGCAGAATCTCATTAACCTGTCATACTTTAAAATATTGTGGCCAGTATAAAAAGCATGCATAACAATGTAGAAATAACAAATACGGATAAGGATAAAATTGGATCAAAAATTAAATTTAAAATGAAAAGTTAAAAATTAAAAATTAGATACCCCCACCACTAAAAACAGCAACATCAGGTTGATCTATCAACCTATAACGACTAGAATAATATGACAAATAACTTCTAAATACATAGCATTGTGCAAAGATTAAAATAGAATACCCCCACCACTCGGAACATATACGCCAGCATCTGGTAGGTCTTTCTAAAATGGAGGCGACCAGAGTGGTATGATATACACCCCTTCGGTATATGGAGATTAGGCTTTATTGATAAAAGAATTGATATCCCAGTCTATATTAACCCAAAAGGGGCGTAACACCTCAACTGGTATATCCAAAAGGTCTCTAGTTGAGAGACCTCACTTTTGATTTCACCCCCTCTCCATGGAGATACATATCTGTCTATCACCTGAAATAAAGTGCCTCTGGGATCCCTTTTGTGGTACCGCAGATAATGTTTGGGACACTATGATTTGTTTTACCCTTTAGTATATTCGTGATATGCTCATTGACTCTTACACTCAATGTTCTTATGGTCCTCCCCACATATTGCTTACCACAGGGGCAAGTCAGCAGATAGACCACATTATTTGTTTCACATGTACAAAAATGTTTTACATCACACTTGTGCCCGGTGGTTGTGGAACGAAAATTCTGAAGTTTCCTATCCCCCCCTGTCCAACTCCCCCGTCGTTTAATGTTTTTAAAGATTTGGTTTTACGAGATTTGGAACAATTAGAGATCAAGAAAGTCTTTAAAGTTTTAATATTTTCAATAATCTATCAAGTGAATTTGCACAGGCTCTCTTCCGATTTATACTTCCGGGTGGCGGAGCTTTGGGTTACTCCAAGCCGGTTACTGGATGTGCGGAAGTTGGCCCGTTTTCCTGTTGTTTTCTCCCCTATGCGTCACGTCTGGGGGGGTCCCCCTAGTGTGAGGCCATGGACGGCGAGACGTTCACGCGCAGGGGGCGGGGGTGTACACCGCAGTGACTCTATGCCCGGATGTGACGCGGTGAAACTGTATGCCGCAAGGACGGGCTTTGCACCCACGTCATTTCCGAGGCGACCCCCCCCCGCCCCTAGTGACTGTTGTTGTGCGGCCACGTCCCCTTGAGGTGACGCCTCTATAGAGGAAAGCTCCCCCCTCCATAAGATAGAAGGGCTTGGGGTCTTGCCTAATTAGGCATATGTTTAACTACTTAAAGCCTGTCATTTTTCTTAATACCGATCACAGGGTAATATAATAATAAATAAATAATGAGCGGCCGACTGGTTTCATAGTGAGGCGTGGAACGCACGCCACGGGACCATCTTTGGCAATGCCGGCTGGCTTCATAGCGAGGCATGGAACGCACGCCACGGCGCCATCTTTGGCAACACCGGACTTCCGCTGTAAAGTAAGTGGGCGGGCATTTCAAAAATTAGGGATTTTCTATATATACACGCAATGACTCAGGCAGGGGACACCCCAGAAATAGTCTGAGCGGACGAAACGCGTTGGGTTATGTCCCCCCTGGTCATTGCTAGATCATTTATGTGTATGGGCCCTAACGTATCTACATTGATGTAAGTGTTTTTAACCCTTTTTTAATAAAAGTGTTATGCAGTTTTACACTATGGAGATTCCTCTTTTATATTTTATGGCTTAATGTACCACTTTGGAGTTCCTGCTATTTGGGTTACCCTGGTCTTATATCGTCGTATCCATTTATCCATATTGGAGAGTTAAGTGTGATGGTGAAGACTTACCAAGGATCCATAATTCCAGCTGATTGTGTGTTTGGTTTTAAGTACATCTATGCGCAAGTCCTAGCGCTTTACGGTAAGTGGTTAGTACACCTGGTGGTGGATTATCACGGAGTGTTGGTGTGGATCACTGGCTCACATTCCTTATGATGTTATGAACACTTGACATTTTGTTTACATCTTCGAGTTTTCTGTTTAATAATGGACACTGTGTTCCCAAGAGAAAGATGTAATGCTTAAAGCACTGGCACCTTTTTGTTTGCTGTACTTAGCACGGTAACTTTTTATGAACACTGTGTATCATTATCACTAATATAACTGTTTTGCACTTTGTATCTGGCAACGGAGGAGATATTGTTTACAATTTTTGCACTTTAGATTTTTTATATATTTTACTATAATATTAATATTATTTAGCAAGCGCTGCACTGATTTTTTAGCATCACCTTTAAGCCAGCCTCCACCTACAGGGTTCACGGCATCATCTGGGTTATTTTTCCCACCCGCCCCTTACCTTCTTCTCTTGGGTATGCCTTCTTTAGGCATACTGAACTCGTAATCAGGGCACACCACAGGTCACCGTCCATGCATGCTTACCTTTACCCATCAGCATCACCTTTAGACTCCGAGTACAAATTATAGATTGATGGGTTTTCTTGATGTCAGACGTGCCTATTTACATCAATAAGCCCGATGGTAGGAGTAGGTTGGCCAGATATGTTTTTAAATTTATCATGTGATATTTTTATATGTTTGCAATAAAAGCTGAATTTTTTTGTACAGTAATTGGGAGTAATTTCATGCGCATGTGTCCCTGTCCCTTTCTCTCATTCAGTGACATAATCACTTTTTTCTTGGGCTATACAATATACCCGTTTTTCTTTAATTTTTTTTGTATATACTTGTGTTGGGGGTCGAGCACCATCCACAATTTTTTGAGTGATTTTTTTTTTTTTTAATTTCAAAGATTTTTATTTTATGTTTAGACAAGATTGAGAAAGGGGTAAGTACAATCAGATGTATCAGATATAATATCACTGAAATAATACACTTTCTACCATAACGTGAATCCAACAAGGAGAAAATACTGTCCATATATTCTTGTAATTAGATTAATAGGCTTATTTTTCAAAGTGTAGGACGTTGATGCTCTGTGACCAGCTAGTGTTGGAAGGAGGGGAACAGGACCCTGATCCCCCAGCACCCCTAAAGGGATCATACTGTGCTGGGTGGCTGGGTCCCCCCACCCCACCCTACAATTATCTCTTCCTCCCAGATGGTATTTGGCTAGGCTTAAAACGTTGGCTTAGACTTTATCAAACGAACTGGAGAAGTAGTAATGGATTGTCATCATATGTATTCAGTAAAAAGGTTCATAGGGTGATGGAGAGATGTGAAAAAGGGAGAGGAAAAAGGGGGAGAGAGGGGTAAGAGAAAGTCAACCATCGGAAGATATGATAGACAATTAATTAGGTGATATGCCTGGAGTGAGGGAGATGCCCAAATAGATGGCCCAAGGTTCCCACACCAATTCACATTTTGAGATTTTATCCATTAGAATGCTACAGAGTTTTTCCTACGACATAATCCAGGATATTTTCCTCTAAACAGCTGCTATAGATATCGTTGGTCTTTTCCAAGCCTTGGATAAGGTAATTTTGGCTCCTAGCAGTATAAAGTGGATCAACTTTCACATAGACTTGGAGATCTCTGGTATATGTGCATTGAGAAGTGCCCGGGGACCGAGCATCCTGTGACCTTATATATAAGATTAAATATTCTGTTCCAGAAGGGATGTATTCTGGGGCACTCCCACCATATATGTGCCATCGAACCTGCCAACTGACATCCCCTGAAACAAGGTTTGTTGCTAGGTATATCAAAGCTAATCTGGTGGGGGTGAGATACCATCTAATCAAAACTTTCAAACTAGATTCTATCAGAGAAGTATTTAATGCCCAATCATTTTTTTATTAAGAAGAATGCATCAATACAACAGTAGGAACGGATAAAAAGGGGTTTATCATGTCATGTAGATATCAAAGAAAAGAAAATGACATTTTGAGATAGTCCAATACATATTTCAACTCTCTCAATGCTGCTAGCCACTTTACATATTAATCTCAAAAGTTAACTGAACCTATACAATGTCAGAGTATGTAAGTTGCCTACTCATCCTGATGCTATTATTACTATATGTTGTCAATGTTAATAGTGATTGGGCACGGCTTAATAAGCCGTAACCCATATCAATCAGCTGAGATATCATTTAACCAAGAAATAAACTTGGTACTTGTACATTGTTCGAGAAAGAAAAAAAGAAAAGAGAAAAGAAGAAGATAGAAAAATCAAATAAAAAGAAAACAAAAATAAAAAGTTTTCCGAATCTGGGTCTGTCAGAACAACAAGAACTAGTCAAGGTTAAGTCCTATTACACTCTGTTATATTGCCAACTGGACCATCTTTCATTAAATACTGCTATGGTATCATTGTTAAAAGCAATCACTCATTCATATATATAGTGAGTATTCACCCTGTGGATTACCTCACTTACAGCACAATAAAGGAAACCCCAACCATGTCACAGATCTGCCAACATCCCAATCGGTTAGAGACACAAGGTACTCCCCCAGTACATGTAGCGGGACTTTTAAGGCAGTACATTCAACAAAAATTGTGTAATATTAACACCATTTATTACAAAGTAAACAAAATTTACAAACATATAGAAAATGACATGCATAATTAAAAACACATCTAGGCATGGACTATTACAATCCGAGGTGTATACATGAAGAGATATGATTCATGTAGGGCTATAATATCTTCATGGGCGAAGGTCCGACATGTTTCGGGATGAAATACCCTTCTTCAAGGGCCACATATCATACCCATGTATATATTCTGAAAAACAACATAGCATTACACACTGGAATAATACAAACTGGGATTTACATATATCAGGGTCAGAGTGTGGGAACAAATCATGGAGAGCAACTCACCAACGCCAGGAAGTAAGAGTCATGCCACAATGACCAAGACCACCGCTGGAGGAATAACAAGTTGAGAAGACTAAGGTTCCCCCAGGAGGGAAGGGACGGCCGGAATGCAGAAGCCACCCCTGGTCACCACACAAGGAGCACCATGATGGGCCACGAGAACCCCCTGTAACACGGCAAAGCCGTAAAAGCAAGAGGGACCCCTCACACGGAGGGCGCCACTGAGCCTGGGAGGGGAAAGAAAACCCATGGTAAGAAGCAATCAACAAAGACTGGGAGGTAAGGGGAGAAAGGGGGGATGACCCACCACCCCCAGCCCAGGTGAGCAGAGGGAAAATTTCCTCAGCTTATGGTATGCTAATCAGATAAGCACAAACATGGCACAGAGTGGGCCACAAAACAAACCCCCATTATTGTAAGGACAGTAAAAGTACCCATAATTAAGACTACCAACAAAGGGTAGCCAAAAAAGGGGGGGGGCATAAAAATGCCCACAAATGTTGTTTGAAACAAAGGTAGGTGATCAAAGTAATTTTTACCTTCTGGTGGGTGTGCTCTGGCGTGTCCAAGTATCCTACGGAGGCGGTGGCTGCCATGTTGGCCACCATGCCTTCGTTTATATAGCGTGTAAGGGCGCCAAGTGCCCGATCACATGGCATCACCGCGCCTGGTGATGACGTAATAGCGTCGGCGCTCTCGCAACGACGTCATGGCGCGGCGCCACCACATTGGTCAGTGGATGCGCGCCAACCAAATACTTAGAGCAGAGATCAACAAGGCACAGCGGCACACACCCCCCAGTGGCCCAGGAGAAAACCGCCGCGCAAAAAACAAGCCAAAAAAGACGGCTGCAAAACAACAAAAAATACAAAAACAATGAAACAAAAAACAGGAAGGCGCACAAGGCGCAGGTTAACACCCCCCTAAAAAATCATCAATTGGACACCCAGAGTTCACCCCACCCCCACAGCAAGGAGCAACCACCCATGCAGGGGCCCCAGAACGGGTCCCCCGGGACCCCTCTGCACGGCACCACCCCGGAACAGGGCCGGGGGGGCGTCATGCAGAAGGGTCCCACCGACGCAGACAGGGGGATCTGGACTGGTTCAGTCCCCCTGATACATACCCGGCCCCCAGCCCAGGAGGGGCATGGGGGCCTGGGTGCGCCGGGCAGCACATCAGAGTCTCCAAACCCATCCGGACGGGGAACCGGCTGGGTGTGTGGATGGGTGGCGCCACCGGGACCCGACCTCCCTGTCCCTGGGAGAAGAGAAAAGAAAGAAGAAGAAAAAAAAAAAAAGTCAGCGGTGGTAATGGAAATGGGACCGAACTACCCACTCCATATGTAATACAGGCATGGCATATGAAAAACCAGCATGGGCAACCCGTCACAATACACAGTACATCAGTATTTACCCACATAGAATCCCCCACACTGGCACACCAAAAGGTATACCACATATGGGGTCATGCAGTTGGCAAAGTGTAATGGCCTGTAGGGGGTGCCGTTAGGCAAGGCAGCCGAACTGGATACATTCATGTATCTACACACAGAGCATCCCCCACAGGTGTATGTACCCTTCGTTTTGCAAGGGTCTCCACGGAAGGGACCTTTAAACTCGCTACTGACCAACTGGTCTTGTAACGACCGTGCTCGTCTGTATGTAATTGCTGGAGTAGAGGGTATGTGGGATTTAAGTGACGGGTCTGACGTTAAGAGATGCCAATGTTGCTGTATAATAGACCTAATAAGCCCATGCTGTCTACTATATCTGGTAATGATTCTTAGGGTATTAGGATTTTCTCTCTTGGGGCGATGAGAGGAAAAAAGTAATTCATGTCGTGTGCGATTGTTGGCCCTATTGAAAGCCTTTCTAAGGCACGTTTTAGAGTAACCACAAAGTAGAAGTCTCTCTTTGAGTTTATTGGCCTCCTGGACAAAGTCCAGGTGGTCAGAGCAATTGCGTTTAAGACGTAAATACTGTGAAAAGAATAGATCTGACCAATGGGGTAGGGTGAAAGCTGTCAGCATGGAGTATCGTATTACCTGCTGTAGGTTTTCTGAACAGGCTACTGGACAACCTGCCATCATCCTCCCTGAGGATAGTAATGTCAAGGAATGTAAGTTCCCTGACATTATGGACCATTGTGAATTGAAGGTTGAAGTCATTCCGTTTGAGTTGCTGGAGGAACATCTCAAGCAAATTGGAAGGACCCTCCCAGATGAGAAAAATGTTGTCCATATAACGAAACCAAGCCTGAATGTGACTTGTAAGATGGGACAAAGACCCATCTGATAACAGGAGACGTTCCCATTCCCCCAGGTACAGGTTGGCGGACGATGGGGCACAACATGTCCCCATCGCAATGCCCTGTACCTGGAGGAAATGGGAACCATCAAAGGTAAACACATTGTGTGTGAGGATATAGTGCAAAGCCTCACACAAAAAATTATTAATCTTGCCAATGTCATCCCTATGGGATTGAGATAGAATGCGTCGCATAACCTCCAGTCCCCGGGTATGGGGAATGGAGCTATACAAGGCCTCCACGTCAATACTAACCAAAGTGGCTTCTGGTGAGACCTGGATATCCTCAAGTTGCTGTAAAAGATGTATAGTATCTTTGACGTAAGAGGGTAAACTAACTACAAAAGGCCTTAGATAAGCATCCAAAAATCTGCTAAGATTTTCAGTGATGCTTCCGTTTCCAGAGATGATGGGTCTCCCAGGGGGGGTGACTGGGTCTTTATGAACCTTGGGGAAGCTATAGAAAGTTGGTATTTTTGGATGTTTAATTCTAATGAAGTCCCAGGCATCCTTGTCAATGATGTAGTTGGCAAAAGCCTCATCCACCATGACATAGAACTTAGCATTGAATTTTTCAACCTTGGATTTCGAAATCGGTATATACTATTCTCCATTATGGAGGATGTTCAAACACATTTTTTTATATTGCTCATTGTTCATGATCACAATATTGCCCCCCTTGTCGGACGGCTTTACTGTAAGATCATGGCATTTCTTTACATTTTCCAAGGCTTTTTGTTCACCCACAGATAAGTTACCCTGATGTTTATGTGGTTGTATTTTCTTAATATCAGACGTGGTTATAGAGATAAATGCAGAGAGATTGGGATTTAAGCTTAAATTGGGGAACTTGTCAGATTTCTTTTTGGGTATCTGTACATTAGGATGGACCTTACTAGAAGAAAGGGTAATGTGGTCCTGTAGGACCTCTTCTAACTGGGTAGAACTAATAAGATCCATGTTGTTCTGTTCCTCAAGAAGGGAAAGCAGGTCATCCAGTGCCTGATCAGAACGTCTATCAGATGTACCAAGTGTTGGTTGAGCCCCAGGTTTGGAATACATACTTTTAAATAGTAGCAAAAGCTGAGACCCTTTGACAATAGCCTTTCCTCCTCCTTGGACAAACTGTATGAAGATAAATTAATAATGTTAAATTGTGAAACGTGAATTGCATCTAAGAAGTTGGACTCACATCGGGAAGTATGTGAGTCTCTTGAACTAAAAAAGTAGTATCAGTGAGTTTGGAAGAGGTTTGTGAGGAATTAGGGGTGGTAGTAGAAGTCAATGTGTTTTGAGCACTCGTGGTGCTAAGCATCTGAGTAGAAGATGTGAGGGAAGGAAAGATAGAGCTTACTAAAGAGGACGATGTACCTAATGTGTCTCTCGTGTTACCTTTTGTGTTGGATGTAGAGGGAGACAAGGAGGAGTGCCGAATCGCTGCATCTGATGAATGTTTTTTAGAGGAATGAGATTCCTCAGATTTATTTAGTTGTTTTCTTTTCGTCATCTTTTTAGAGCGGGGACCTCTGGAAGAAAGGGCAGAGTTAGTGGAATTGGTGG
The DNA here is from genome assembly GCA_018402905.1 of Glandirana rugosa. Taxonomy (NCBI): domain Eukaryota; kingdom Metazoa; phylum Chordata; class Amphibia; order Anura; family Ranidae; genus Glandirana; species Glandirana rugosa. Next base: position 158,980 of record BLSH010000001.1, read on the forward strand.
AAGAACTGGATCCCATGTCACTGACCACGGACATGGCCCCCGGAGGATTCCTACGAGGAGCTTGCTGATTGGATTTCCATCTATATGCCCTTCCTTCCTGAAAAGCCCGTTTGTCTCTCTAAACTTTCTGTCTTTGGTCGTCATTGCATCATGAATGACGCGGTCCAAAGACGCCTTAATCTTTTCTTTGTGATATTTAAAAGTATCCAATGATCTAAAGGGCTTTTTTTCATATGCCATGCCTGTATTACATATGGAGTGGGTAGTTCGGTCCTATTTCCATTACCACCGCTGACTTTTTTTTTTTTTCTTCTTCTTTCTTTTCTCTTCTCCCAGGGACAGGGAGGTCAGGTCCTGGTGGCGCCACCCATCCACACACCCAGCCGGTTCCCCGTCCAGATGGGTTTGGAGACTCTGATGTGCTGCCCGGCGCACCCAGGCCCCCATGCCCCTCCTGGGCTTGGGGCCGGGTATGTATCAGGGGGACTGAACCAGTCCAGATCCCCCTGTCTGCGTCGGTGGGACCCTTCTGCATGACGCCCCCCCGGCCCTGTTCCGGGGTGGTGCCGTGCAGAGGGGTCCCGGGGGACCCGTTCTGGGGCCCCTGCATGGGTGGTTGCTCCTTGCTGTGGGGGTGGGGTGAACTCTGGGTGTCCAATTGATGATTTTTTAGGGGGGGGGTGTCGTTCCTCGTTGGTGGGTACGTCCCCGGGGTCTTGCCCAGGGGGCCCTGGGGAGACGTGCCGTGGTGGGGCCTTGTCCCGGCCCCCCCGCAGTACGTCTTCCCAGGGTGGCTGCGTCTGTCCCCCTAGACCTGACCAAGTCAGGGGGACTATGTATGGGCCGGGGTTCGGGTCCTCCCCGTACCCCCGGACCCACGCGGCCCGTCGTGTAGTCTCAGAGGTTTGGGTAGACCTGCCCCTTGGCCGACCCACACACCTACCCACCGCGGTGGTCCTGGACTGGAGGGACAGGGACCCTCTTCTCTTTTCTTTCTTCTTCTTTTTTTTTTTT
>BLSH010000001.1:176565-187875 GCA_018402905.1 Glandirana rugosa
GTCCAACAACCCCCTTAAACTCTAAAGTTTATGACGACGAATCTCGACCTCTAACGTCTAATTTGAGACAGATTGCTTTGCTAGCATGCAAGCATGTGTTGCTAGTCTAACGCCCTAGTATTTGAAATCTCAAATTCCCCCAACAATCTGATCGTTGAGCACGATCGTGGCGATCGTTGTTTTATGCAGAGTTTCATCTGCAACTCAAAGCAGCGGTATTTGAAATCTCAACTTAGTCCAACAATCTGATCGTTGAGCACGATCGTAGCGATCGTTGTTTTATGCAGAGTTTGATCTGCAACTCAAAGCAGCGGTATGTAAAATCTCTAATTTCTGCTATCTGCTATTCAGCAGTAGTAAAGTAATCTACCTCAGGATGCAGGCTCAGATCTTAAAATGTCTCAAAATGTCTCTATTCTCTCGCTCACGCTGTCAGCTTCCTTTCCCTACACTAACCCAAGGAGCATGTGACTGCAGCACTACGTGACTCCAGCTTATAAAGAGGCTGGGTCACATGATGCACTGGCCAATCACAGCCATGCCATTAGTATTCATGGCTGTGATGGCTTCTAAGGGCAAACCAGTGAAATGCTTGTTGATTGGCTGCCCTGCAGCTTCTCAACATGTGGAGTAAAATGGCAGAACCCCGGACCGAACCCGAACGATTTTTGAAATGTCTGGGTCCGTGCCCCGGACACCCGAAAGTTCGGTACGGACCCGAACGTTACAGTCCGGGTTCGCTCAACACTATTCTCAACCTGTTATTCCTCCAGCGGTGGTCTTGGTCATTGTGGCATGACTCTTACTTCCTGGCGTTGGTGAGTTGCTCTCCGTGATTTGTTCCCACACTCTGACCCTGATATATGTAAATCCCAGTTTGTATTATTTCAGTGTGTAATGCTATGTTGTTTTTCAGAATATATACATGGGTATGATATGTGGCCCCTGAAGAAGGGTATTTCATCCCGAAACATGTCGGGCCTCCGCCCATGAAGATATTATAGCCCTACATGAATCATATCTCTTCATGTATACACCTCGGATTGTAATAGTCCATGCCTAGATGTGTTTTTAATTATGCATGTCATTTTCTATGTTTGTAAATTTTGTTTACTTTGTAATAAATGGTGTTAATTTTACACAATTTTTGTTGAATGTATTGCCTTAAAAGTCCCGCTACATGTACTGGGGGGAGTACCTTGTGTACCTCACTTACAGCTGGAGCCTCTATAGTTTTCCACCTCTTTGTGATGGTTAGCCTTGCTGCTATTAAGATGTGAGCTATAATTGTTCTATATTTTTTATGAAAAGAGTCCAAAGTGAGATTTAGCAAGGCTAGTTTCGGTGAGGCTTTACTGCATTTCCCTGTTAATTTTGCAATCAGAGAAAATATTGCATTCCAGAAACTCCTAATAGATTTGCAGCCCCATAATATATGGAATAGGTTTCCCACTTCCCCACATTGTCGCCAACACAATGGAGAGTGGTCTTTGTAGATTTTAGATAGTTTATATGGGGTAAAGTAGCCTCTGTAGAGGATTTTTAAGGTGTTATCCCAATGATCTACACAATGGGACATAATAAGAGGTGCTCTACAAGCCAGGTTCCATTCTGTGAATGAGAATTCTTCTCCTAGTTCCCTCTCCCACGTAAGGTGATATGTAGTTTTCAAAGGTTATCTCACATTAACGTAGTGCCTATAAAACCATGAGATGCCCCCTTTTTTGTTATAACTAGAGTTGTAATAGTTCCACATGCTGGTTGGGATCAGAATATGATTTAACTTCTGCTTCTTATTAAAGGAACTTATCTGGGCCCAGGTAAGAGGGTCGGCATATCTAAGATCCTCCGTCACTTCTTTTAAGGTGGAACACCCCCTTAATTTCCACATACTGGTGTTGAGGTTAGAGATTAAAAAATGGTATGTTTGTAAAGGGATATCTATTTTTTAACTCCAAAGGTCAGCTATATCCGTGATAGTGAAAGCAGCGCTAAAACTGAATATATATTGTGCAAAACAATTTAGTGCAAAAAATATAAACAAAGTGCTAGTGCAAAAAAGTCTCAACAGTGCAATCCTCAATGAAGTGCAAAGGTATGTCCTCCTTGAATCAAACAGCCAACTTGCTTCAAAGCTGAGTCCTTCACCTTCAATCACTAAAATGCAAAAACCAAGGTGGTGGTGCAAAAAAATCAATTGTGCAACATTGAATAAAGTGCAGAGATAAATCCTCCTTAAATTGTGCAGCTATGCTGTTTTTGATAGCGTATCCTTCACCACCGGTCACCACATGCGTGTGCACACATTGGGGGCTCACCAGAGGTCAAAGATAGATAGGCTCATCTTTCCAAGAATAGAGGGGGCTCATCACACAATGACCTTCCCAAGAACCGCATCCACAGGCACTCGTTCCTCTCCAGCATGTATAATCATGGGGAACAAGCAAGAAAGACCCTCATAGTGTATCACTTAAGGTATAGACATTTATTCAAACAGCACCGATTGCGCTTACATTAAAAACACTTTAAAACAGCAAGTTTCATTTAGCCAGATAGTCCTACCGCTCGGCCCTCCAACGCTCCTCTCCTCCACATCCAGTGCGTCACAGCCGTCGGTACAAACGTTTGCCTCGGGTAGCCGTGTGGCCACGCCCTGACGTTTCGTCACTTCCGACTTGATCACAGGGCTCAGATCTATTTTTTGTCGTGATGGAGGACTCGTATTACGCTGTGTTATTAGTGACCAAATCTGTAAGGGTAATTGAATTTCTGGAAGGTCCAGTGACTTAATTAGAGTGCCATAACTTGCTGCTAACAATAATGCGGTTAACTCCTTGTTACCTATGTATACTTTTTCTATTTCCACCCATCTTTGATCTGTGTGCGGGTTAAACCAAGCTTTTAGTTGGTCTAGAACTGCCGCATAAAAATAGGTCTGCAATTGGGGTGCACCCGCTCCCCCCTCCCGTCTATGCTTAGCCAAAATATAGAATGGGAACCTGGCGGGCCTCCCCTTACATATGAATTTTTTGAGGGCCGCTTGAATCTGCAAAAAGAACTGTTTAGGGATTGGGACTGGGATGGTTCTGAGAAGGTACATCAACTTGGGCAAGACTAGCATTTTAAAAGCTGCGATACGTCCCAGCCAAGAGATTTCAAACCTATTTATTTGTGACATGTCTTTGATCAAGGTCTGCGGGGTTTTGGGGTAGTTGTGTTCAAAAGTTTTGGAGGTCGGGGACACCAATTTAATCCCTAGATATGAATTGGAATGGGATTCCCATATAAATTTACACTGATCCTTAAGGCTGTTTAGATGTGTTTTAGATATGGAAACCGGTAGAGCTGAGAATTTTGACATATTAAGTTTGTAATACGATGCTTCGCTGAAAGCTGTAATGATTTTGGTTACTGCTGGTATAGACGTCAAAGGCCGTGTAAGTATGACGTCGTCCGCGAATAGCCCAATTTTATGCGAACCCTGACCCACCTCTATTCCGTGTACATCTGGGTAAGATCTTATTAATTCTGCCAGAGGCTCCATAATCAATGTGAAAATAATAGGAGATAACGGACACCCTTGACGAGTGCCGTTGGAGATCCAGAAAGGATCCGATATCCTTTTGGAGGTGTTTACTATAGCACATGGCTGAGAGTACAAGGCCAAGATAGCTGATTGGATAGGACCCACTATGCCTACTTTATCCAAAACTCCTAGCAAAAAACACCAGTGCACCCTGTCAAATGCTTTTTCAGCATTCAAAGTTACAAAGACAGAGGGTGCACTGCGCTTTTCCGCGATTCGGAGGAGATCAAACATCCTCCTAGTACCATCAGGGGCTTGATACCCCTTAACAAAGCCCACTTGATCCGGTTTAATGATCAGTGGTGTTACTTTGGCTAATCTATTTGCTCGTACTTTAGCATAAATTTTTACATCTGTGTTGATAACAGATTGTTCGGATGGTCGGGATCTTTCCCGGGTTTCGGGAGGGTGATCACCACCGCCCGAAGCATCTCCTTAGGAAAGAAGCTGGATACAGCCGCCGCATTGCACGCTGCTGTCAGGTGGGGTATTAGGATGTCACTAAAAATTTTGTAATACTCCGCGGAAAATCCGTCATCTCCTGGAGATTTGTTTTGTGCCATTGCTTTCACTACTGAGAGTATTTCCTGTGTTGAGATAGGCTCATTTAGAGTTTCCGCTAAGGTGCTATTCAATTTGGGTAGATTAACGGAGTTTAGAAACTCAGAAATTATGACATCATTTGGCTGTGGTGTTGCAGGGTCTTTATTTAAATTGTAGAGGGATTCATAATACCTTTGAAATGCATTAGCAATTTCTTTCGGGTGATATACTAATTTATCAGTGGTGGGATCTCTAATGTATGACAGGTGGGTTCTATCCGACCTGGTTTTCAGATGGGATGCTAATAATTTGCCTGCTCTGTTACCTTGCGAATAGTATTTAGCTCTCGTTTTTTGCATCGACTTTTCCTGTTGAGACATAAGAATCATGCGTAGTTCCTGATGGCATTGCAACAAAGCTTGGGATAAGCCTAAGGCGGGGTCAGATTTATTTTTATCTTCTAGTACCTTGATTTTTTTAAGTAGTGTGTCAATTGTGCGCATTCTCCACCTCCTTTCCCTCGAAGCTAATTGAATTAACAAGCCTCTGCTAAATGCCTTATGGGCACACCAAACATTAAATACATTAGTGTCTGTGCTTGGGTTCATACTGAAAAATTCTTTCAGGTGAGATGACATTTTTTCTTGCGTGGATTTAAGCTACAGTAAGTAGGTGTTGTTACGCCACATTTTGACATCTCTCTGAGCACTCCCTTCTTGGAGCGTAATAGAAATCGGAGCATGATCTGACCAACTTATTGTGTAAACTTCTGCTGATGTTAATTTGTATAGAAGGGGAGTGTCTATCAAGCACATGTCAATGTGCGAATAGGTCTGAGGTGCGGATGAAAAAAACATGTAATCTCTGTCTTGTGGGTGTGAATACCTCCATGCGTCATGTAGACCTGTTTTACGTAAGAGTGGAAGTATGGAGATCTTTTTTTTGATTAATGGAGATGAAACATCCTGGTCTGGGAACACAGTTGCGTTAAAGTCGCCACAAACTATAAGCCCTCCAGCTCGCAATTTTTGGATTTCTTTGAAGGTTTTGCGTAGGAAGCGAACCTGGTGGGTATTTGGAGTATATACACTTGCAATTGTGTAGTTAAGGTCATTTATAGAACAGTTAAGTATTAAATACCTTCCCATAGGGTCCTGTGTCACATCATGAAATTTAAAGTTAACCGAGTCCTTAATAACGATCAGAACCCCTCTTTTCTTTTCATCTGCGTTGGCACTGTAAAAGTACGGAAAGTTTTTATGGGAGCATCTGGGGACTTTCTGGTTGATGAAATGTGTCTCTTGAACACATAGGACATCAGCTTGCAACTTTATAGCCTCATTCCACAACGCTGTTCTTTTATGTGGGCTGTTTAAGCCGTGGGCGTTCAAGGATACTATTTTCAGCGGCATGGCCTTGGTGCAAAGAATGCAGAAGGTTGCTGTGGTGGAGCACTGTTACCTTGATGAAGGTGTTGTAGAAACTGTTGTCAAGAGGATGTCCTCCTTCTTGTAAGCGATCTCCACGCCTTTGATCCAGCTTCTTTTATAGCACCGTTATTATTCAGCAATACTAACAGACCTCGGAATAAGAGATAAAAAAATCAAAGGAACAAAAACAAAAAAAAAACATGAACAAAGTTAGAAACCGTGAAGTTAATCACTGAGCAGCTGCTGCTGCGCTCAACAGTTGGGGTTATAGGAGCAAGGGCAGTATCCACTGTTCTTTATTGTCCCTGGATAAAAGGTCAGTTTTTTTCCCAGCCTGGTGATATTCGGCAGCTTGTGGGTTTCCCTTTAGGGGATTGATCCTCTGGAGGAAGTAAATCCCATTTCCGGGCTAAGAGGAGGCCACCTTCTATGGAGGTAACTGTGTAAGTTTTTCCATTTTTTGTGATAAGTAACTTGGCTGGATATCTCCATTGGTACATTATTTGATGGTTTCTGAGGAGTTTGGTGATAGAAACCAATTTCTTCCTCACTTGAATTGTATATTGGGAAAGATCAGTGTATAGTGAAATGCTTGCATATGGATCCGGGAGAGGGTTATGCTTTCTGGCGAATTGCATTGGTTCCTCTTTAACATGAAAAAAGTGAATCTTCGCAGTTACGTCCCTTGGCATGTCCTCTGAAAGATGGGGGGTTTAGTTTGGCGATGGGCCCTGTCTACCACCAGCTCCCTCTCCGGTACATTAGGGAGGAAGGTGGTGATAAGCTGACGGACATAGCCACGTAGGTCTGATGGTGATACAGACTCTGCCACCCCTCTAAATTTTACATTGCACCTGCGGGACCTGCCCTCTAGGTCTGCGATTTTGGCTTTTAGGGAGGAAAGTTCCTCCTCCTGATCGTTATGAGCATCCACAAGTTCATTATGTGCAATGGCAAAGTCCCCCAATTTTGTCTTCCACATGCTGCACTCTCTCCCCCAGATCGTCTGTTTCCCTTTTCATTTGGGACATAAAAGCTATCATGTCCCTGTGTATATTGCCTTTCAGAGAGATCATCATCTCCTTCATAACAGTATCTGAAAGGGGTTTATCCTGGGTAGGGAAGTTTTCAATTTTGTCTACCACCTCACTAGTATCGTCGTGAGAGTTGCAGTCCTCCTATACCATGTCGCCATCTATACCATGAAATGCCTGCTTAAATTTGGCCTTGGCAGGGCTTGTGCATGGGGAGCTGTGTGCGGTTACAGAGATATTACCTTTCCCTGCGTTCGTGCCCTGAAGATCCGATCGCTCCCCATGCTGCCTTGCTCCAGACTGTGTGGCCTCGTTGCCGGCGCCATCTTGAATAGGAGAGGTCCCGGCCGGCGGAAAGAATTCTGTCAGTTTGCGCGGCCCTCCATGCTGCTTTCTCTTCCCCATGTTCATCGGAGGTGTCTCCCCTTCGTCCCCACTCACTAGTGACTTTAATCCGGGAATCTGACGCTTGGAAGTTGCTCGTTAGTGGCTGCCGTTACAGAGCTCCTCTGTTATGCGGCCATCCTGGTCGACAGTTGGCTCCGCCCCCCTATCAGAGAAGTATTTAGGAAACCCTTAAATGATTTAAAACATGCGTTCTGCCAGGCCTCCAGGTCCCAGCAGTGCTGAAAGTCAGCCTCCCAGTTCAACATATAGGAGGATTTGGACAATGGTAAAGTAATTGATGAATAGATAATAGAGATACCACCCTTTTGCTCAATAGCTTGGCCACACCATAGTTTGTAAGCCGTAAATTTGGGTGGAAGCGGTTTATCTGTCCAAATTTTGTGTAAGAAATTCGAGATTTGCCTGAACCTGAAGTTCTCAGAGGCCAGCATTTCGAGTTTACTGATGCAGTGCTTAAGAGTTAGAGGTGCTGAGGGAATGAAAAATTGTCCGATAAGATACAGTCCCTTGTCTAGCCACCATTTGAAGGCCATGATATTGAGACCTGGCAGAAAGTCCGGGTTATTAAACAGGTGGGCTAGTGGGCGACTTGTTGATGTTAAAGACGGAAGATTACGCAGCCTGGGGGTGGTAGTGACACAGCCACAAATGATCCACAATGGCTCAAAAGTGAAATGGTCCAGAAGTATTTAGAGAGAATAAAGGTAGATAAAGCACCTGGACCAGATGGTATTCACCCACAGATCCTAAATGAATTGAGCTCTGTCATTTCAAAGCCATTGTATCTCATTTTTAGGGACTCCTTAATGACTGAAATAGTACCACTGGATTGGCGTAGGGCCAATATTTAAAAAGGGATCAAAGTCTTTACCAAGTAACTATAGAGCTGTTAGTTTAACTTCAATAGCTGGGATGATACTGGGGAGTAATAAAAGGCCACATAGATGAGTTCTTGTTGGAAAAAATGTTTTAAGCAACAGACAGCATGGATTCATGAAAGACAAAGGTTGTCAAACAACCTGATTTCTTTTTATGAGGAGGAAGGTAAAACCTTGGACAGAGGTGTGGCTGTGGTTGTGGTATACTTGGATTTTGCAATAGCGTTTGACACTGTTCCCCACACACGGCTAATGTGTAAGGTAAAGTCTACAGGCTTGGAAAGATCAGTTTGTAAATGGATAGAAAACTGGCTAAAAGACAGAATTCAGAGAGTAGTGGTTAATGATTCTTACTCTCAATGCTCTAAGGTTATCAGTGGTGTACCCCAAGGTTGGAACCCTTACTTTTCAATATATTTATAAATTATATAGTGTCTGGGATTAAAAGTACCATTTCAGTGTTTGCAGATGACACCAAGCTATGCAGTGGAATAACGTCCTTACAGGATGTCTCCAACTTACAAGCAGACCTCAATGCACTAATTGGGCGACTATGTGGGAAATGAGGTTTAATTTTGATAAATGTAAAGTTATGCATTTAGGGGCTGAGAATATGCATGCATCATACATACTAGGGGGAGTACAACTGGAGGAATCCATCATGGAGAAGGATCTGGGGGTTTTGGTAGATCATAAGCTTAATAATGGCATGCAATGCCAAGCTGCGGTTTCCAAAGCAAGCAAAATCCTTTCTTGTATTAAGAGAGGTATGGACTCCAGAGATAGAGACATCATTTTGCCCCTGTACAAATCATTAGTAAGACCTCATCTGGAATATGCAGTTCAGTTTTGGGCACCAGATCTCAAAAAGGATATTGGGTAACTGGAGAAAGTGCAGAGAAGGGCAACCAAGGGCTCAGTTATGAGGAAAGATTAGAGGAAAGATTAGAGGAACTGAATTAATTCAATCTTGAGAAGAGGAGATTAAGGGGGGATATGATCAACATGTACAAATACATAAGTGGCCCATATAGGGAACTTGGTGTTGAGTTATTTTCTTTAAGGTCATCACAAAGGACAAATGGGCACTCTTTACGTCTAGAGGAAAAAAGATTTCATCTCCAAATACAGAAAGATTTCTTCACAGTAAGAGCTGTGAAAATGTGGAATATATATATATATGTGTATATGAAATATTACACAACATAGACTCCCCACCAGAGGTGGTTTTGGCCAGCACGGTAGATTTCTTTAAAGAAGGCCTGGATTGTTTCCTTAATGTAAATAATATAACTAGGTACTAACATGTTTAGGTAAAGTTGATCCAGGGTGGATCCGATTGCTTCTCGGGGGATCAGGAATGAATTTTTTCCCCCGCTATAGCAAATTGGATCATGCCTTGCTGGGGTTTTTTGCCTTCCTCTGGATCAACTGTGGGTGAATGATTGTATATGGGATTGTATGGTTATATATAATTTTTATATATTTTTTTTTTTTGGTTGGACTTGTGTTTTTTTTTTTCAACCTGACTAACTATGTAACTATGTTTCTGTCCCATAAGGCTATGGAATGGGAGAGCATCGGGGACATGATTGGGGGTCTTTTTAGGGGAGCTCCAGAGTAAGAAGTCTAGTGTGTGGTGTGGAACTGCTTGTCTCTCAATTTAACCCTGTTTTCCCCATGTAAATTTGAGTAGTTTGCTTTGGAAAAATCTTAAATATCTCTTCTGACTGGGATGGGGAGGGACCATAACAGGTATAATAGTGTGGGTAAAGCAGCGTCATTTTAATTGAGTTAATACTACCCAGCCACAAGAGTTCTGTAGCTGACCAGGTATTGAGGTCTTTTTTGGGTTTCTTATACATGGGGGGTAGTTATTGGAGTAGAGGTTTTCTATTTTAGCCGTTAGGGTGATTCCCAAGTATCTTATTGAGGTATCAATCCATTCAAATTTAAATTATTTTTGTAGACTGGAGACTGTTTCTGGTGGTAGGGAGACAAGAGCTTGCGATTTGGAATAATTGACTTGTAATCCAGAGATTTTGGTGAAGTGCTCTAGAGTTTTGCACAGGTTAGGAAGGGATATGAGTGGAGAGGTCAGAAAGAGGAGGATATTGTCTGCGAAAAGTCTGCATTTGTGGGTTTGAGTACTGCATGATACCCCCTGAATATTTGGGTTATGACTAGAGTTGAGCGAACCCGGACTGTAAAGTTCAGGCCGTACTGAACTTTGGGGTGTCCGGGACCCGGACCCGGACTTTTCAAAAAAAAAAGTCCGGGTTCGGGTCCGGGGTTCTGGTAATTTTACTAAAAGTTCTGAAAATTGCTGTAAAAAAGTCCAGGAAAGTCCTAGAGGTCTGCAAAAGGAAGGAAAATGGGGGTAAGGGTGGGACAAGTGCCCTACAAAGAAATGGGGACAGGGAAATAACTAAAAGCATTTTTAAAAGAATAATTTCATAAAAAAATCAAAAATGGAGGTGGATGTGGACCATCTTCAAACTGTGTCTGAAAAGTATTAATTAACAGTAGAAGCCATATAACTGTTCTAAAATCATCTTCAAACGGTGTCAAAAAAGTATAAATAAGCCGGGCGAACCCATATCACTGTTCTGCAAACATCTGGAAACTGTGTGTAACACTTTAACTAAAACCGGGCGAACCCATATCACTGTTCTGCAATCTGGAAACTGTGTGTGACATTTTAACTAAAACCGGGACAAACTGTTCTGCAAACATCTGGAAACTGTGTGTAACACTTTAACTAAAACCGGGACAAACTGAACTACTGTTCTGCAAACATCTGGAAACTGTGTGTGACACTTTAACTAAAACCGGGCGAACCCATATCACTGTTCTGCAAACATCTGGAAACTGTGTGTGACACTTTAACTAAAACCGGGACAAACTGTTCTGCAAACATCTGGAAACTGTGTGCAACACTTTAACTAAAACTGGGACAAACTGAACTACTGTTCTGCAAACATCTGGAAAATGTGTGTAACACTTTAACTAAAACCGGGACAAACTGAACTACTGTTCTGCAAACATCTGGAAAATGTGTGTAACACTTTAACTAAAACCGGGACAAACTGAACCACTGTTCTGCAAACATCTTGAAACTGTGTGTGACACTTTAACTAAAACCGGGACAAACTGTTCTGCAAACATCTGGAAACTGTGTGTAACACTTTAACAAAAACCGGGCGAACCCATATCACTGTTCTGCAAACATCTGGAAACTGTGTGTGTGAGACACTTTAACTAAAACGGGACAAACTGTTCTGCAAACATCTGGAAACTGTGTGTGAAACTACAGCAGAGAGAAGAACAGGGATATGGTTTCGCTCTGCTATAGTTTCACATAGAGTTTTTAGATAATTGTCAAACAGGGCCAAAATCAATTTCACAGTGTGTGTCAAAGTTCTACAAAC
>BLSH010000001.1:188019-204945 GCA_018402905.1 Glandirana rugosa
GTTAGCTTTGAGATCGATAACGTTAGGCAGTATTGATCTCAACTCGCTTGAAGACCTTCAGGCCCAAGACGACCAAGCCGACTTGAAGCCCTGTTTCAGGCCCAAGCCCAGGCCTGTCTTGGGTTTGAAACAGGGCCTGGGGCTTGGGGTAACTTTAGTTACCCCTGGGCTTGAAAATCCGTGTTTTTACCGACATTTTTTCAGGACCTTTCAGGATCTCCAGACTTTTTCCTTCCTTTACCCCCATTCCCACCCCGTTCACTGATATGTGTTCTCCCGGCTTATTTATACTTTTTTGACACAGTTTGAAGATGATTTTAGAACAGTTATATGGCTTCTACCGTTAATTAATACTTTTCAGACACAGTTTGAAGATGTCCACATCCACCTCCATTTTTGATTTTTTTATGAAATTATTTTTAAAAAAATGCTTTTAGTTATTTCCCTGTCCCCATTTCTTTGTAGGGCACTTGCCCCACCCTTACCCCCATTTCCTTCCTTTTTCAGACCTCTAGGACTTTCCAGGACTTTTTTACAGCCATTTTTGTGCCTAAAAGTTCGGGTCCCCATTGATTTCAATGGGGTTCGGGGTCCGGGACAAAGTTTGGGTTCTGTCCGGACCCGAACCCGGACTTTGTCCCGAAGTTCAGCCGAACCAGCAGAACCCGGACTTCCAGAAGTTCGCTCAACTCTAGTTATGACGGATTGCAATAGCTAGAGTTTCGATTGCTATAGCGAAAATAAGGGGAGAGAGCGGGCAACCTTGCCTGGTGCCTCTCGCTGTTTATTGGCTTGGAATAGAATCCTAGGAGTCTGATTTGTGCTTTTGGTTGGGAATAAAGAGCTCGCATTAGGCCTATGAAGCGATTACCGAAACCCCAGCGCTCTAGAAGGGAGAAAATGTAAGGCCAACACACCGAATCAAAGGCCTTCTTCAAATTCAAAGAAAGGAGCATGCCATTTTGTTTAGGTCCTCCTACTCAGTTAGATTGTAAGATAGATACCACGTCTATGGCCCTTCTGATTTGATCAGGGCCTAGTCTGCCAGGTATGAAGCCTACTTGGTCCTTATGGATATAAGAATGGATGAAGGATGCTAGGCAGTTAGCCAGAATTCTGGTGAGAATTTTTAGGTCATTCTTGATTAAGGATATTGCCCTATAATTACTGACGTCCTCTGGGTTTTTAACCGGTTTGGGAATTACGGTGATGTAGGCAGTATTGAGATGTTGGTCTAGTGGATCTCCCTTATTTTTGGCATTAAAGAACTTAACCATGTAGGGAGCTAGAGTGGCTGCAAATGCTTTGTAATATGGTACTGAGAGACCATCTGGACCAGGGACAGAACTCTTTCGGAGGCCCTTAATAACCTCCAGTACCTCCTCCTCCGTGAAGGCTGCTTCTAAGAATTATTTGTGCTTAGTGGACAAGGACGGAATGGGGAGGCCATCAAGGAAACTCTGGGTTAAGTCTTTATTGTTCTGATGGGGTGAGCTATATAGTATGAAGTAGAAGTCAGGAAAGGCATTCAGAATTTTGGTTGGGTTAGCTGTAGGAGGCTGGCCAGGGGGTCTGATTTTGAGCATGGCCTGAAACCTTACTTGAGGTGTCAATTTGGTTGCCAGCATTGATCCTATTTTGTCTTTTTGAAGGTAAAATGTATTACCGCTCCAACAAATGTTTTTTTCTGCTTTTGTAGTGAGGACCAGATTTAATTTGGCTCTAGCTTTATCTAGTTAGGTCATTGTGGGGCTTGTGGGATCCTTTTTGTGTTGGGTCTTCAGCGATAGGAAGGTTTTTTCAAGTTTTTCTATTTTGGCTTGTTTACCCTTCTTGATTTGAGATGCAATTTGTATTATCTTGCCTCTTATAAAGGCCTTGCGGGCTGCCCACAGGGTCTTTGCAGAGGTTCCCTGTACATTATTCAACTTAAAGTATACCTGTAGAAAATTATTAATCTCTGTGACTCTAATTGGGTTGGTGAGTATGGATTCATTCAGTCTCCAGGTTGCCTGTCGTGTGTTATTAGCTTGCGTATGGATGGACATGGTTACTAGCGAGTGGTCTGATAAAATTGTGTCTCTAATATGTGCATTTAGGATAAGGGGGGTAAGATTTGTCAGAACCCAAAGGTGATCAATCCTGGCATAAGAGTTGTGTGGACTAGAGAAATGGGTAAAATCCCTTTTGGATGTATTCAGATCCCTCCAGACATCCAAGAGTCCTTGGTCATGGAGCATTTTGCCTATTCTGTGACTCGCCTTAAATGGGCAAACCAATTGGTCCTTGATGGGACAAGATTTATCTATGTCCTGATCAAAGGCAATATTAGAATCTCCTCCAAAGATAACTGTGCCCTCCAGAAGGGGGTTTAGGGTGTCGAGTAGCATCTTGAAAAAGGAGGTTTGTCCTTTGTTGGGTGCATAATAAGAGATTACAGAGTATACCTGTCCATCTATTGTGCCCTTGACCAATATAAACCTGCCCTCTGGGTCTCTATAGTCTGCTGTCCAAGTGAATTTACAGAGTTTAGAGAAGATAATAGCCATTCCCCTGGTTTTGTTCTCTGTGTTGGCCATATAAAAGAGGGGGAAATTGGAATGCAGGAATTTGGGGCTGTAATGTATCGGAAAATGGGTCTCTTGAAGCATGACAATGTCCATCTTCAGTGCTTTGTAATGATCAAAGACTTTTCGTTTCTTCAGTGGAGAAGACATTTTACATTGGTGTTAGGAGAAAATTGGCAACTTTTGGGACTATGGCGCCTGTGCGCGTTCATGCGCGCATGTGCACGTCCACGTGCGCTCCCGTGCACGCGTCGGAAACGGAGCTAAACGGTGCTATTTAAACCCCCTGCACCTGTCAGCAAGTGCTGTCCATTCTACAGCATCTGAGTACCTGTGAGCCCCAGCTCTGTTCCTGTATCCTGTTCCTGTGTTACTACCTGTTTTCCTGATCCAACCCGGCTTGACCTGACCTGCTGATTATCTGCCTGCACTGACCCGGGCTATCCACGACCATCTGATTGTCTGACCCCTCTGTACTTCTGCTGCCAGTCTGTTAGCGAACTTTGCTTGGACCTGACTACTCTCTTGCCTGATCCCTTTGTACCGCACAGCCCACCAGTTGCCGACCCAGCCTGCACGACCACCAGTGACCATCCAGCCCTTGTGCCATCCCACACTCCGGGACTTCCCATCTACTCTACCAGGGCTCCCTGAATCGGGTGCGCAAGAGTGGTTGTTCCCTGCATAAGCCAGACTCCACCATCAGGATCGTGACAGTAACGGACAGCCATGTCCGAGCCTGCACAGGGAGCACCCTCTGCTATGGATGAGCTGTGCATCCACTTGGCCCAGGCTCACGCAAGCGGTGAAGAACCTGCAAGATGGCTACACCCGGCTGGAGGAGCAAGTGCGTGAGCTCTCCGCCCCCCTCTGCATCTGGAGGTGGAGCTGCAGCGGCTCGCACCATTGTGGCACTGCCATCTGAGCCTAAGGTCCCCTTGCACGACAAGTTTGTGGGGGACCAAAGACAGTTCAGGGCTTTTCGTAGTTCTTGCAAGCTATACTTCGGCCTGCAGCCTCGCACCTTCTCTTTGGAAGCCACTAAAGTGGGTCTGGTAGTTTCTCTGCTACAAGGTGAACCTCAGACCTGGGCCCATCGGCTCTGGGAACAAAGTGCGCCTGAAGTCGCAACCCTGAGTACCTTCTTTGACACCATGGCCAGGCTATACCAGGATCCCCAACTTGCAGCCACAGCCGAGGCCACCCTGCATGACCTGCAGCAGGGCTGGCGCACCACTGAGGACTACATAGTGGAGTTCAAGCACTGGAGTGCTGACACAGCATGGAATGATGCAGCACTCTGCTACCAATTGTGCCTGGGACTGTCAGAGCCGTTAAAGGATGAGCTTGCCGCGTTGGGGTGCCCGCGACCCTGGACGCCCTGATAAACCTGGCCATTCAAATTGACCGGAGGCTCCAGGAAGGCCGGGCTGAACGAGCTGCTGGAACATCCGCTGTCCAACTCCTGACTTGGATGATGCCCCGGGTCCCCAGTCACACTGCTACTGCACTGGCCACGTCCGCACCAGTTGACCTGCCTGAGCCAATGCAGATTGGCCTTCTACACCCATCTCTCACCCCAGAAGAGAGAAAGCGGCGCCGTGCTCTGAATCTGTGCCTTTATTGTGGGGAACCTGGACACATGGTGAGGACCTGTCCTGCCAAAGCTGGTAAGAGACACCACCGGGCTAACCAGGAGACAACCCCTGTCAGTAGTAATGTATCTCACCTGACTCTCCTTATCTCTTTGCAGTTGCCCGGAGGGAGCATCCAAGTACCAGCAATTATTGATTCAGGGGCGTGTAGCTGTTTTGTGGACCAGACCTTTGCCACGCTACACCAGATGCCCCTGCGCCCCAAGGCGCATAAAATGACTATTCGCCAGGCCGATGGGAGGGCCATCAAATCCGGCCAGGTAAGCCTGGAAACCCGGCCTATACCTGTGTCCACAGCCAAGGGGCACCAGGAACTGCTTGTCCTTGATGTTATTGCTTCACCACTTTTCCCCATCATCTTGGGGCTTCCTTGGCTTCAGGCGCATAGCCCCAACATAAACTGGTCCTCTGGGCATATTCAGTTCCCGTCCCCGTACTGTGGCCAACTCACTCCCGAGCTTGGACTCTGAGCATGACCCGGAAACCCGCCAAGCTGTTCCTCCTGTCTACCAGAGTACCTAGACGTCTTTAACAAAAAGGGGCAGGCCAACTACCACCACATAGGTCTTACGACTGCCCCATTGAGCTGCTTCCAGGAACTGAGGTCCCTTTCGGCCGTATCTACCCTTTGTCTGAACTTGAACTGTTGGCCCTCAAAGCCTATTTAGACGAAAGCCTGGCCAAAGGGTTCATCCGACCGTCTACGTCCCCTGCCGGGGCTGGCATTTTCTTTGTTGAAAAAAAAAGACCATACTCTCTACGGCCTTGCATAGACTACAGAGATCTGAACCGGATCACGGTTAAAAACCGCTATCCTCTCCCGCTTGTTCCAGAACTCTTCCAGAGGCTAGGGTCGGCCACCGTGTTCACCAAGCTGGACCTCAGAGGGGCTTACAACATGATCCGCATCCGAGAGGGCGACGAGTGGAAAACCGCATTCCGGACTCGTTTTGGCCACTACGAGTACCTCGTCATACCCTTCGGACTCTGCAATGCCCCAGTCACATTCCAGCACCTGGCCAGTGATGTATTCCGAGACTATCTGGACCTTTTCATCATTATATATCTTGACGATATCCTTATTTTTTCCTCCTCCCTGGAAGAGCACCGTCAACATATCCGCTGTGTTCTCAGCCGCTTGCGGCAACACAGATTGTACGTGAATGAAAAAAGCTGCGCTTGTGTATGTGACAAAAATTATATAAGAAATTATGTATAAAAAAATAACACAGTATGTGAAACTCAGAAAAATAATTATATAGCGAACAAATTATAATATAGTCCACGTGAACAAACACCTCAGTGAAATCTTGGAAGATATAACATAACATATACATCAATACATCTCCATAGGCCAATCACAGCATTCGGTGCACAGCAATTTGGTGCATACAGAGCCATTTGGTCATTAGAAAAGTAGTATATAATTTTTTTTTTATCATTATTTTATTATTCTTTAGAATTCAGTGCTTTTTTATATGCACACCTTATTGGTTCGTTTTTTAATCATTTTTTTTGGAATAAAGCTTTGCAGGTCCTTTTTTCTTGTCTTGTTTGAAACAATAGGAATTGTGTTCACTCCCCACCTCCCGGGGTTCTTTTTGGAACGCAAACCAAGTTAGTTCCGCAATTCCTTTGGATACATGTGAGTGCAATACTTTCAATAAACACTACGTTTTAAATGATATGACACTATGTGCGGTTTTTCGCTTTTTTGAGTGACTGGGATGTCCCTTGAAGGATAAAAGTTCCAGGGAGCAAGCAGATCGGTGTGGCCCCGTGGAGGTTTATATCCACACAGGCGCCTCCTGACCCCCTATAAGGGGTCCAGGAGATTCGGTAAGGATACATCTGTTCTGGTGGAGGATTGTTATTTCACTATACGGTGGTGTGGTGGATGTTTGTTTCACCTATGAAGGATTAAGGAAAGAACACTAAACATCACTGTTTGCACAAGATTTGGATTCGTTTTGGATTTTGTTGCGGCACATATCACTATATTTTTATGGACTTATCAGTTATGTTATATCTTCCAAGATTTCACTGAGGTGTTTGTTCACGTGGACTATATTATAATTTGTTCACTATATATAATTCTTTTTCTGAGTTTCACATACTGTGTTATTTTTTATACATAATTTCTTATATAATTTTTGTCACATACACAAGCGCAGCTTTTTTCATTCACATATTGTTTGGGTGTAGAATTCACACCGTTTAGTTGCAGCTGTGGTAGAGATTTGGGAAAGTGAAGGTTGAGCGCAATCTTCCTCCTGTTGTCTTAATCTCTATTGAATTCAATCTGATTGCAGCTTCCTTGAATTTGATTACACTAAAGAGTTTTTCAACAATATGGATGTATTTGAATATCGAGCTACCTGTAAGCTCAATACCGAGGGAACCTTTACCATCACAGATGGAGAGAACAATGATCTGGGTGGTCTCTTCACCAGGCTCAAAAATCTCATGTTTTCTGAGTTACATGCACAATGGGATATCGCTTTTTTTGAGCAATATTTGGCAGATAATATGGTACCTAGGAGCCTTCGGTGGGAAGTAAGCCCGCAAAAAGGAGATATGAACCTGGAAGAATGGTTCAAATATTTTAATGAGGCAGGACTAGGATTTTTGAAATTTTTAAAAAAGTTGGATAAATTACCTATTTTAGATGCACAAATTAAAGAAATAAGAGAGAAGCTCTTACCATTTAAAGAGAGCGAAGAATATAAAGAAAGATCTCTTGCCCTCAAAAAAGCTTTGGAGAAAGAGGAGAGAGAACAAAAATTTAAAAAGAAAAAGAAATATAATAGAGATATGGGAGATTATAAGACCGGTATAGTCTTCGAATGGCAAAATAAACTATTAGAACAGAAGAAAACGAATGAGGGTGGGACGTCAGGTCAAGATCTAGGATTAGAACCACAGGGACTCATACGTGTGGACCATGTGTTGGAGGGAGACCAACAGTCCCCAATGGAGGAGGGAGCAACAGGTTGGGTCTACCCTCCAGTAACGAGGGGACGGCTAACATCAAGAGCCTCCAATAGAGACCCCGCACCACAGCTGAGGAACAGGAGGGATGGTTCCTCAAATTGGTATGAGGGAGACGATAGAGTTTATAACGTCCCCACGAACAACCGATTTGGCCATCTAAAGGAAGACTATTATGATTCCCCCCGAACAAGAGGGGGCGGGCATAGATTCGCCAGAAACAATACTGGGGACCTTAAATTTAGGAGTAATAACCCTCGCCCCCCGGGTTATAGAGGAGATGGGGTAATTATGTTCCCCCGAGGAGAGAATCCAATAGGGGTGGGGACTTTTCTAACTATTCACAGGGAAGACCCAGACCCAGGAGAGAGGAGGGGTACCCTAATAGTTCTAATGAAGGCCGATCCCTTTCACAACATGGGAGGGAAGCAACACATTTTCCCCGTAGACAGAATGGTGAGCAGAGGTATTTTAACCATGGGGGTTTTCCCAGACAACAACAAGGCTGCAGAGAAATAGGAGAATGAGGAGGGGGACTAGAGGAGGAAGAAGGGCACAAAAACAAAAGGAAGAGAGAACGGTAGGAAAAGGTATATACAATCTGAGTTCGCAGATATTAACGGACAATGAAAAGAAATTGTTAGACAAGGGTCTGAAGTTTGCTCCACCCAAGGGTTTGAGCAAATTCCAGACCTTTATGGATATACATAAGTATATAAGAAAAGTAAACATCAAAAGGCATTTCATTATGAACCCCATTATGAATCAGGGTAATAGACCTGTAGAAATACAAAAGTCTAACCTGTTCAATGCCTCTCTTTTCAACCCTCCGGGAGGCCTGACCCCCTCTTTGCGAGTTTTCAAGGATGTAGTATTGAGAGATCTTGATAAATTACCTACTAAGCATAATAAAATGCCTAGCCACCTGGAAAAAGGCTTACAGGAACTCTGTGAGAGAAAGGACCTTATTATTAGACCCGCGGACAAAGGGGGGGGGGGGTCGTGGTGTTAGACAAGGTTGCGTATCTAAATGAAATGAATAACATCTTAAGAGATACAGATACCTACCTACCACTTAGGAGGAATCCGGTGAACCATTACAAAAAAGAACTGGAAAGGATTATTAGTAGGGCACAAAAACAGGGTATTGTGAATAAAAAGGAGGCAGCTTTTTTGGTCCCAGCTGCCCCCAGAACCCCTGTGATTTATTATGTGCCAAAAATCCACAAGAATCCCACTTGCCCCCCTGGAAGCCCAATAGTAAGTGGCATCGACTCGGTGACGTCCCGGGTGGGCAAGTATATTGACCATTTTTTGCAGCCTCTGGTGGGTAGGATGCCTTCTTATATTAAAGATAGCACGGCAGTTATCAATTTGGTAGAGAATAGCTCTGTGGAAGAGGGGTGGTGGCTTGCTACAGGGGACGTCACATCTTTGTACACCATCATTCCCCAAGATTTAGGATACCAAGCAGTGCAGCATTTCTTGGATCAAGAGGCAAATCTGGCACCCTCACAGAAGGACTTCATTATGGAACTTCTGAAATATGCTGCCTCTCGGAACTATTTTTGGTTCGGGGGCAGCTATTATCTACAAAATAGAGGGGTGGCTATGGGGGCTAAATATGCCCCCAGCCTAGCCAATCTTTTTATGGCTAAATTAGAGGAGGATGTCATCGATTCCCATAGGAGACCTGAGTTGGTTTTCTGGGTACGGTATATTGATGACGTCCTCCTCCTGTGGAAGGGAGATCAGGCCTCACTCTTGGAATATGTTGGCTCCCTCAATAATAACAATAGGGGAATCAAACTGAATTTTGAGTATAGCCAGACCAGTGTCAACTTTCTGGACTTATCCATCAAGTTAGAACAAGGAAAAATGACAACAACTACTTACTTTAAACCGACAGACCGGAACTCCTTCATATCCAGGGACAGTTGTCACCACAGACCCTGGTTAGAGGGGGTTCCCAAAAGTCAGTTGCTCCGTATTAGGAGAAATTGTACCAGCCAGACTGATTTTGATATACAGGCAGAGGTCCTTATTGGACGACTCCTAGAAAAGGGATATGAGGAGACTCAACTATGGAGTATGGCCCTATCAATTAGGAATACTGATAGGAGTCAATTGCTTGTTCAAAAGGAAAGATCACTTAATCAGGGACCTGATCTGGGCCAACAATTTGCTTTTATAACCAACTACTCTACACAACACAGGGCTGTCCGTGATATATTTCGCAGGCATTGGCACATTTTACAAAGTGATCCAGTGCTACGTACAGCCCTGCCTCCCCACCCTGTAATAACATACAGAGGAGTGCCATCTTTAAAGCGGAGTTCCACCCAAAAATGGAACTTCCGCTTTAAGCACTCCTCACCCCCTTACATGCCACATTTGGCATGTAATTTTTTTGGGGGGGGAGTGTGTCCCCAGGTTTCAGAGGGACTTCCTGTCCCTCTTCCACCTTCCGCCTCTGGGCCGCCTAGGCGACTCCTCCTCTCCTCCTAGGCGGCCCCTCCCTCCTGGCAATCTTCTGGGACACGTCACAGGTCCCAGAAGATTGCCTGACCACTGGCAACGCGCAGCGCGACTCGCGCATGCGCAGTGCGTGCCCGGCCGTGAAGCCACGGCCGGCGCCCACACCTGAAATGCCGGCGCCGCAGGCAGGAGGGGGAGACGAGCGAGGCTTCGGGCGCAGCCGTCGCTGGACCGGGAGACAGGTAAGTTACTGTTTATTAAAAGTCAGCAGCTACACTTTTTATAGCTGCTGACTTTTAATAAACCTAAAATCTGGTGGAACTCCGCTTTAAGGAATAAAATAGTACATAACGTTATTGATCCCCCTCTATTAGGGCCCCCCTCTTTCACAAGTTAAAGGGATTCTTTAAATGCGGTCAATGCCAAGTCTGCCAGGTAAATAAACTTCAGGGAAGGAAAGCCCTCGAGTTCACATCTACAATCACAAAGAAAAATTATACTATCGAATCCTTCATCACTTGCCGGACCACCCACGTTGTATATTTACTCCAGTGCCCGTGTGGCCTTCAATACGTGGGTAGAACTACGAGGTCCCTGAGTGTCAGACTTGGGGAACATCTAGCTAATATACGCAGAGGATATAAAAACCATAGCGTATCTAGGCATTACGATCGGGTCCATGCACGGGATCCTACAGGGACCCTGTTTATGGGCATTGATTGCTTTGTTTCACACTGGAGGGGTAGTTTCAAAGTGAGGGAATTGTCCAAAATGGAGACCAAGTGCATTTTTCTTCTTAAAAGCCATTCCCCCTCTGGCTTGAATATAGATCTTGATTTGAATTGCTTCATTGACAACTCGTAATCCGATACACGTTCCTATGATATGTTAGCCTTTTTTGTCCTTGTTTAGATTATACAGAACCCCAAATATGGTGTTTAGTGGGTTCACGTAAGGAGAAGGACCCTAGTGCGGTTATACCTGTGGGGTTACCTTTCCTTTAATGGGCTCACACATTATATACCTCTTAGTATCACATTTGCATCTGGTACATGTAGGATATACAGTACTACTGTGTATATAAAGTGTGTCAGGTGTTCTCTCAGCCGGAATTCGGGGAACATCCTTCCCATATCCAGATGATCCCCTTCTTTTTGGCACTATACTATGATCCCTTCTCCAGGCTCGATATGGGGAGCTTCCCCTTGTTTCGTTATTGAAATATATTTTTATTATTAACATATATAACTTTTTTTTATACCTCTTAACAATATAATAATTTTTTTCTATGTATAAAATTTGGCACATACAGAGCCAATGATGATTACATTTGGACGTATGTATTTAATATTCACACAATTTTTTAAATTTTTAATTTTCCACCTCGTAATTTTATTACTATAATAATTATATTTATATATTATTATTATTTTTGAGGTTCTTTTTTGTGTTTGTTTTTTGTTTTTGTTTTTTGTTTTTTTTGGTCATTAGAAAAGTAGTATATAAATTTTTCATTATTTGTGCCACGTACACCTATGAGGTCACGGGGCACGTTCGGACGTGTCCGCACGTTCGTCCATCATAGGAGATGTGGGAGGGGTCCGTTCCCCCGAACGAACGCTGTGATTGGCCTATGGAGATGTATTGATGTATATGTAAGGCGGTGCGACAAGACAGCCTTCATGCCCCGGAAGACGTCCTTTTTGACGACGAAATCGATCGGGCGGAAGTGCTGTCTCATAATCACCGTTGACTGAAACCGAGTTGTACTATTCTGCATACAAGCGCAATTCCTTTGGATACATGTGAGTGCAATACTTTCAATAAACACTACGTTCTAAGTGATATGACACTATGTGCGGTTTTTCGCTTTTTTGAGTAACTGAGATGTCCCTTGAAGGATAAAAGTTCCAGGGAGCAGATCGGTGTGGCCCTGTGGAGGTTTATATCCACATAGGCTCCTCCTGACCCCCTATAAGTGGTCCAGGAGATTCGGTAAGGATACATCTGTTCTGGTGGAGGATTGTTATTTCACTATACCTTGGTGTGGTGGATGTTTGTTTCACCTATGAAGGATTAAGGAAAGAACACTAAACATCACTGTTTGCACAAGATTTGGATTCGTTTTGGATTTTGTTGCGGCACATATCACTATATTTTTATGGACTTATCAGTTATGTTATATCTTCCAAGATTTCACTGAGGTGTTTGTTCACGTGGACTATATTATAATTTGTTCGCTATATAATTCTTTTTCTGAGTTTCACATACTGTGTTATTTTTTATACATAATTTCTTATATAATTTTTGTCACATACACAAGCGCGGCTTTTTTCATTCACATATTTTTTGGGTGTAGAATTCACACCGTTTAGTTGCAGCTGTGGTAGAGATTTGGGAAAGTGAAGGTTGAGCGCAATCTTCCTCCTGTCTTAACACAGATTGTACGCCAAGGCAGAAAAATGCGCCTTCGAGCGATCCAGTATCCCATTCCTCTGATTGATCTTGCCCATTACTGGAGTTACAATGGACCCTCAGAAGGTCACAGCTATGTTGGACTGGCCAGCACCCGTGGATAAGAAAGGGGTCCAACGTTTTGTAGGCTTCTCCAATTTCTATAGGAGATTCATCAGGGGATTCTCGGCCATCATCGCCCCATCACCCAACTTACAAAGCAGGGTCAGCGGTTCCACTGGCCTTCTGAGGCGCAACACGCCTTCCAAACTCTGAAGAAGCTCTTCCTCGCAGCATCAATTCTGAAACATCCGCACGCTACTCTGCCCTATGTCCTGGAGGTTGATGCCTCCGAGACGGCTGTGGGAGCGGAACTTTCCCAGAGGCAGAGAGCCAAGGCACTCCTTAACCCCGTAGCCTTCTTCTCCCGCAAACTCTCAGCTCCGGAGAAGAATTATGATGTGGGAGTTGTTGGCCATCAAGGCCGCTCTGGAGGAATGGCGCTATCTGCTGGAGGGAGCCCAGCACCCCATCCTGATCTATAGGGATCATAAGAATCTAGAGTATCTCAGAACCGCCAAAAGGCTCAAACCCCATCAGGCTCGCTGGGTGCTCTTTTTCTCTAGATTCCAATTTCACTTGACATACAGACCTGGAGCGAAAAATACCAAACCCGATGCCCTGTCCCGTATGTTTTCGGAACCTGGAACATCTGCTCCCCCTGACACCATCCTACAGCCTAGGAACTTCTTGCTTACCCAGGATGACTTACTCTCCCAGATTCGGAGAACCTCAGCCTGCTCCTCTGGATCACCTGGCCAAGGGCTGACCTGGAAGAATGGTCTCTGGTGGCATAAAAAACAAATTTATGTGCTCAAGGAACTGTGACCTGCCATTTTGAAACTCTGCCACGACCATAAATTAGTCGGTCACTTTGGCAAGCGGAAAACCGCAAAACCGCTATGCTCCTTTTGGTGGCCATTACTCACTGAAGACTGTCAGGCCTACGTTCGCTCCTGTTCTACCTGTGCCAGGAACAAAACTGACAAAACCAAGGCCTGGGGGCTGTTGAAACCCCTTCCCAAACCCCTTCCCATCCCTGACCAGCCATAGTCCAAATCTCAATGGACTTTGGAGCTGCCCCCAGCCAATGGGCACACCACAATCTTTGTAGTTGTGGATCGACTGACAAAAATGGCGCATTTCCTCCCAATGAAGGGCACCCACACTGCAAAAGAGACCTCGAAGATTTTTATCAAAGAATTTGTCCGGCTACATGGCATCCCAGACAACATAGTGTCGGATCGGGGAGTTCAGTTTACCTCACGGTTCTGGAGAGCCCTCTGTTCTGCCCTGAAGATTGACCTTTCATTTTCAATGGCTTACCATCCGCAAACCAACGGCCAAACCGAAAGGACAAACCAAACGTTGGAACAATACCTCTGCTGCTTCTTGGCCTACTCCCAAAATGAATGGTGCACGCTGTTACCTCTGGCGGAATTCACCTATAACAATTCAGTGCATTCCGCAACGAAGCAATCCTTTCTGGGCCAACTACGGCTTTCATCCCACCGTGCTTCCCAGCTTAGCAGGTGAAACTGCGGTACCAGCAGTACCCGAATTCACCCAATTTTTCCGGACCAACTGGAAGCTGCTGCAAGAGACACTTGCTAAAACACAATAATTAAGCAAAGCCGCTTTTGATAAGAAAAAACGTGGTGAACTCAATCTCCAACCTGGCGACAAGGCCTGGCTATCTACAAAAAATCTGAAACTGTCATGCCCGTCCAAAAAGCTGGGCCCACGATTCATCTGCCCCTTCTCTGTCAAGAGAAAGATCAACCAGGTCTACTTTGAGTTGGAACTCCCACCGTCCCTACGGATACATCCAGTATTTCATGTTTCTTTGCTGAAGCCGGTAACCCCGGATCCCTTCCCCAATAGAGCTAGCGCTCCCCCCGCCCCTGTCCTGATTGATGGAGAAGAGGAATTTGAGGTTGAGTCAATATTTGACTGCAGAAAGAGGGGTGGCAGGATCCAGTATCTTGTAAAATGGAAAGGGTACGGCCCAGAAGTGAGCTCTTGGGAGCCTGAAGCCAATCTGTATCCAAAACTTTGACGACTGTATCCAAAACCTCAAGGACAACAATCCCACCAAGCTGGGCATCCAGAGGCTGCCCCTTGGGGGGGGCAGTGTTAGGAGAAAAATGGCACCTTTTGGGACTTTGGCGTTTGTGCACGCACACCCGTGCCCGTTTGCGTGCACGTGCCGCAAACTGTGCCAAACGGTGCTATTTAAACCCCCTGCACCTGTCAGCAAGTGCTGTCCACTCTACAGCGTCTGAGTACCTGTGAGCCCCTGTTCCTGTGGTACTACCTGTTTTCCTGATCTGACCGGGCTTGACCTGACCTGCTGATTATCTGCCTGCACCGACCCCGGCTATTCACGACCATCAGATTGCCTGTCCCCTCTGTACTTCTGCTGCCAGTCTGTTAACGAACTTTGCTTGGACCTGACCACTCTCTTGCCTGATCCCATTGTACCGCACAGCACACCAGTTGCCGACCCAGCCAACATGACCACCCTTCTGCTCTGCACGACCACCTGGAGCATCACATCACCACCAGAGACCATCCAGCCCTCGTGCCATCCCGCACTCCAGGACTTTCTGTCTACTCTACCAAGGGTCTCTGAATCCGGTGCGCAAGAGTGGTTGTTCCCTGCATAAGCCAGACTCCACCACCAGTATCGTGACAATTGGACATTGTGAGTCACCACTTTGAGCGTATTTTGTGTGGGATTAGCCATTGAGTGTGTAATAGGTGGGGCTGTGGTATCCTTAGTCACTTACTTTAGGCTGTCTTCTCTCTGCGAGTCTGTGATTCTGAGGCTTATAGAGGGGGTGTTGTGGTGCGGCATATCTTGTGACCAAAGTAGACTGGTTGGCTGGGAAAGATAATATAATTCAAAACTGCATAATCAGTCCAGGGATTTAGGTGGAGGCAAATGGCGCCTTTAAAAAAACAAGTAAACATGTAACAGTAAATTTATCAACCACCTTAATTAAAGCGTGGGGGTACTCCAAGACCCCTAAACTAAACATGGGTAAACCCTCCATACCCCCTAAAGGGGTGAGGAAGGGTGACCACATTCTTCAAAAGGCTTGTGTCATCAAAGTCCGTGAACAAAACATCCCTGAAAAGGAAAACGGGTTAATTAAGTTTCTTAAGTCTTGGCGGATGGAAGCATAGTTGCTTCCCTCTATAACATGGGGAGCAGATGAAAACCTTCAAGGGAGGCTGGTGGGGTGTCCTTTAAGTGGATCTCTGGATCTGCTGTAAAAGTCAGAGATGATGATTGCCTGCTTCCCTCCAAATCTCTGAAGGTAAACAGGGTAATCCTGTGTGCGTAGACAAAGAGGGACAATTAGGGGAGTTCTTGCAATTGTATTTAGTCAGGGAACCTGATGGCGTAGTAGATGATGCTTCGGTAGCTACCCGCATTTCAGGTAGTTCAACTGAGAGTTTCATCCCTAGGTCAGGTCAAAAATGAATGAGATAAGTATTTTGGTAGGAGGCCTTCAGGTTGTTCCGTTGTCTTTGGCTCTTTTGGAGTTCCCTTTGTTCCAGGTGGGGGTGGGGGGACTTGTGGGTGTTGGGCGCTTGGATGATCCCAGATTGCTGTTTAGTGTGTTCATGTCTGCTTCCTGGGAAATGAGCTGAAGATCGGAGAGTCATTTTTTTCCTTCTGTAAAGTTGGAGAAGGCGTGATTTTTCCCCTTAAATTAGAATTTTACTGCAAACTGGAAGGCCCATTTGTACCTGATGTCCTTCTGGGCTAAGGCTGTTAGCAGAGGTTTTAAGACTCTTCTGTGTTGTACTGGGGAGGGTGACAAGTCAGCAAAGATCTGTACAGGGTGACCTTGGCAAGTCACCTGGGATAGGGAGCGGGATTTTTTCATTATTTCTTCCTTAATGATAAAACAAATGGGGTTTTGCAATGATGTCTCTGGGGGAGCCATCTTTCCTGGGAGGTCCTAGGGACCTGTGGGATCTGTCAAGTTCAAGTCGGTGTTGTGGTATGTTTGGGATTAAGTTGGTGATGATATCTTGAACTGCCGCTGTGACATCCTTAATGGACTCTGGGAGTCCCCTAATCCTGAAATTGTATCTCCGCAAAAAAATTTCCAAATCATCGATCCTGGAGAGGCCAGTGTCTAATTGTTCCTGTAATCTCTGTATATGGTCCGAATTCTGGTTTGTAACTGTGGCTGTCTTGTCAAGTTTATTTTCTATTGCTTCCATTCTAGCTCCTAAATTCTGGAAGCCTGATTGCATGTCTCTGATATTTTGGCTGCTGTATGTGAGAGCCCTCTGTCTAGGAGATCAGTCAGTTTGTGGAAGAGGTCATTAGCATGGACGACCGTGTCCTGACTTGGGAAGCCAGGGGAGGGAATTCCTGTATGCAGGGCCGGTGCAAGGATTTTTGCCAACACAGGCGAAGGTGCATTTTGGTGTCACCCTCCTCCAGCACCAATTTTTACGCTTATACCCCCCCACAAGTCCTCCCCCACCCTCCCTAAATCCCCAGTCCCAGCACAATTCCCCCTTCTTCCCTATCCTAGCACTTATCCCCACATCCCTCAAATCCTCCTTACCCCAATACCCCTCAAAAAATAAATCCTCTTCCACTCTTCAAATCCTTCCTGCCAGCACAACCTCCCATTCCAGTGCATATCTTCCCAGACTCAAGTACCTCTCTCCAAATGTCTTAAATCCTC
>BLSH010000001.1:253705-265441 GCA_018402905.1 Glandirana rugosa
ATCTCGCGGGGATCAGTGCTATAAAAATGCACTGATTACTGTGTAAATGCCATTGGCAGTGAAGGGGTTAACCTGCAGGGGGCGCTCTAAGGGTTAACTGTGTTCCCTGGGCGTGTTCTTACTGTAGGGGGACTTGCCTAGCTGGGGAAAGGAAGTGGTCACAGCCTTCACTTACAGGAAGGCTGTGATCACTTCCCTTCCCCCTCACACAGAGCGGAGGTCCGTGTTTACATACACGGACCTCCGCTCATTCGTTCCGGGGGGGGCATCGCGGGTGGCCGGCGGCAATCGAAGCCGCCGGACCCGCTCCCTGGACCCCCCCGGACACAGTGAGCGCGCGCCTCCGGCGGCGCGCGCGCGCTCACAGTGGCTCTGTATCGCGGCCGCCGTCGTATGACGGCGATTCGCGTTACAGAGCCACATTGTCGCCGTCAATTGCCGATCAGCCGTCGGCAAGTGGTTAAGTAGAGCTAATGCACGTGACATCGCCACGCTTATTCATTTTAATATTGTGGGAAGTTCTATGTAACTTTTGATTCCATTAAAAGTTTTAAAGCGGAGTTCCACCCAAAAGTGGAACTTCCGCTGGTTGGATTCCTCCCCCCCCCCTCAGGTGTCACATTTGCCACCTTTCGGGGGGAGGGGGAAGAGGATACCTGTCTTTAGACAGGTGTCCTTTTTCACACATCCAGGAGCTCTGGACGGCCGCCGCGGACGCTGACGTCAGCAGCCTGGCTCCCTCCTCCCTGCTCGCTCTGCTACTGGCCGCCTGGCCAATAGCAGAGCGCAGCGGAGCCTCGCGCATGCGCAGTAAGGTGCCCGGCGTGAAGCTGTAATGCTACACGTCCAAGTTCCCTTACCCGCAATGGATGCGGCTGCACCCGACCCCAGATCCGAAGATCGGTGGCGGGTGCCAACATCACTGGACTCCAGGACAGGTAAGTGTCCTATTATTAAAAGTCAGCAGCTACTGTACAGTAAGGTCCATAAATATTGGGACATTGACACAATTCTAATCTTTTTGGCTCTATACACCACCACAATGGATTTGAAATGAAACAAACAAGATGTGCTTTAACTGAAGACTTTCAGCTTTAATTTGAGGGTATTTTCATCCAAATCAGGTGAACGGTGTAGGAATTACAACAGTTTGTATATGTGCCTCCCACTTTTTAAAGGACCAAAAATAATGGGACAGATTAACAATCATAAATCAAACTTTCACTTTTTAATACTTGGCTGCAAATCCTTTGCAATTTCAGCCTGAAGTCTGGAACGCATAGACATCACCAGACGCTGGGTTTCATTCCTGGTGATGCTCTGCTAGGCCTCTACTGCAACTGTATTCAGTTCCTGCTTGTTCTTGGGGCATTTTCCCTTCAGTTTTGTCTTCAGCAAGTGAACTGCATGCTCAGTCGGATTCAGGTCAGGTGATTGACTTGGCCATTGCATAACATTCCACTTCTTTCCCTTAAAAAAACTCTTTGGTTGCTTTTGCAGTATGCTTCGGATCATTGTCCATCTGCACTGTGAAGCGCATGAGTTCTGAAGCATTTGGCTGAATATGAGCAGATAATATTGCCCGAAAAACACTTCAGAATTAATCCTGCTGCTTTTGTCAGCAGTCACATCATCAATAAATACAAGAGAACCAGTTCCATTGGCAGCCATATATGCCCACGTCATGACACTACCACCACCATGCTTCACTGATGAGGTGTTATGCTTTGGATCATGAGCAGTTCCTTTCCTTCTGCATACTCTTCTCTTCCCATCACTCTGGTACAAGTTGATCTTGGTCTCATCTGTCCATAGGATGTTATTCCAGAACCGTGAAGGCTTTTTTAGATGTTGTTTGGCAAAATCTAATCTGGCCTTCCTGTTTTTGAGGCTCACCAATGGTTTACATCTTGTGGTGAACCCTCTGTATTCACTCTGGTGATGTCTTCTCTTGATTGTTGACTTTGAACACATACACCTACCTCCTGGAGAGTGTTCTTGACCTGGCCAACTGTTGTGAAGGGTGTTTTCTTCACCAGTAAAGAATTCTTCGGTCATCCACCACAGTTGTTTTCCGTGGTCTTCCGGGTCTTTTGGTGTTGCTGAGCTCACCAATGCATTCTTTCTTTTTAAGGATGTTCCAAACAGTTGATTTGGCCACACCTAATGTTTTTGCTATGTCTCTGATGGGTTTGTTTTGTTTTTTTCAGCCTAATGATGGCTTGCTTCACTGATAGTGACAGCTCTTTGGATCTCATATTGAGAGTTGACAGCAACAGATTCCAAATGCAAATAGCACACTTGAAATTAACTCTGGACCTTTTATCTGCAGCTTGTAAATGGGATAATGAGGGAATAACACACACCTGGCCATGGAACAGCTGAGCAGACAATTGTCCCATTACTGTTGGTCCCTTAAAAAGTGGGAGGCACATATACAAACTGTTGTAATTCCTACACCGTTCACCTGATTTGGATGAAAATACCCTCAAATTAAAGCTGAAAGTCTGCAGTTAAAGCACATCTTGTTTGTTTCATTTCAAATCCATTGTGGTGGTGTATAGAGCCAAAAAGATTAGAATGTTGTCGATGTCCCAATATTTATGGACCTGACTGTATGTGTAGCTGTTGACTTTTAATTTTTGTTTTTCTCTGGTGGACCTCTGCCTTAAGCAGTTTTACACTATTTGGGTCTCCCTATTCAAATTTTATGGTGAATCTCGTGGAAATACATGGATGGTATTTATTCAACACATACTGGACATTGTGAGATATCATAGGATTCCTGCTATATGGCATCTATTGAACTCCTTTATAATCAGTTTACAATGTGCAGGCTAATCTCACTGTCCATTTTTTGATGGAGGTGATTGGCGCACTTGGTGATCACAAGTACTGGCTCAACATAATATTTTCAACAGTACATTGGTGGTTTTCCATATAACTGGGACTGCTATATCATTTTCACATATATGCCTTTTTTTATATTTGTTATTGGACTATATGTTTATATACTTTTTGGATTTCACTGTTATTTGCTTGATCATTTCTTTTTTTCATCAGTTTTCACAGTATCACGTATAGAGCAGTAATTTGTATATTTTTACTTTGTTTCACAGTTTGTCTGACTTTTTTTTGCCAGCAGCTAACTTTGCACCTGCCAGCAGCGCAATTTAAAGCATGTTTTTTGGTTCCACAACTACTAACATAAATCAAATAAAGTCCAAATAAGAAGAAAAGGCCGTTGGATTTAGGAAAGTTCAGGTAGCACCTCACGGTAGCAAATTGTGTTTCCTCCACTTGTGTTAAGAAGCTTCAGCCACCACCACTTACCAGTTAAGAGGATACCCAAATTTTAGGTTGTCTAAAAAAGTATGTTAAGATCAGCGATCAGAGATCATCAATGAGGCTCACAGCAGCAGGTTGTTCCAAGGACCTCAGGAACCACAGGGCAAATCAGCACGGATTAGCTACCAGCACCTTACCTCCACCATGCATGTCATACTATGAAAGAAATCATGGTATCCGCCTCCAACACCTTTTATCCAATGAGACATTTTCAAGAGGGAGTTTACTTGCAATTTACATTCAGCATTCAGAGTGTTTTTGAGTTCAGCTGTGGAAGGTTTTTATTTTGGTTTCTCACTGATTTATAAACACAGTTAGTTTTATTTATTTTTTCTGTTATCAGCTTAAGTAAGTGCTCAAGAGTCAGGGGGGCAACTCTTGGGGTGGTTGAGAGTCAGGGGAGGCAATTTGGGGGGTTGTCAAGAATCAACAGGAGGACAACTTTGAGGGCTGCCGAGAGCTTATATCAGCAGTTAAGAGTTGGGGGCATAACTTCTAAGGTGGTGGAGAGTCAGTGGGGACAACTTTGTTCATAGTCAAGAGACGGAAGGAGGGGGTGACAACTTTGTAGGTGGTTGAGATTCAGGAAGGACAGCTAAAGTAAGTTGTTCTAGAGTTGGAGGGACAACTGTGGGGTTGGACAAGACTCAGGATAGACAGCTTAAGAGGGTGGTTGAGATTAGGGGGGGTAACAACTTGGAGGTTCTTTAATTCAAATGTAAAGCTCACCAGTGAGTCCAGTCCATGCCAGATATGCCTTTTCAGTTCACAGTAAACAAATAGCTTCCCTCGCCGAGGGTTTTCACCATCAATATGAACATAACAGTATTCAGACTCCTTGCTATTTTTGGCAGCCCTGCTGCTCTGTCTCTCAGCCTTGGGCTTCTCTCTAAAAAGATGCCAAACTTCAGCACTCACTTCATCCAAGGTAGTTTG
Source organism: Glandirana rugosa (assembly GCA_018402905.1). Lineage (NCBI taxonomy): Eukaryota > Metazoa > Chordata > Amphibia > Anura > Ranidae > Glandirana > Glandirana rugosa. The sequence goes on from BLSH010000001.1 coordinate 257,990, forward strand.
GGCGATGCTACTCTCTTTGAGCGGGGAAACTCCAAACAGTCTAAAACAAACAAAAAGGGAGGGCGCAAACACCTAGTGCATTACCTTTGAACATGGCACAATTTATTAAAAAGGCAAAGACATACTCACAAACTTGAGTGAATACAGTGCATATCATAAAACCTTCAGTATCGTGGGCGTCACAGCTCAGCGGTTGGTTGGAAAGCTAATGCGTTTCAGGAGACCAGCTCCCTTCCTCAGAGCTGATCCAACACCTTGAGGGCACCTTATTTGTATGATTATAGGGTACAGTCTCCTCCACTTCAACAAAAAAATGGGGCGGAGCCCACCAGCCGTGAGGTCACAGGGGAGGATCTATGTGTCTCCAATAGTAATCTGCTCTGCTAGTAGCCATAGAATAACGATGCCAAATGAGATCAAAGACGACTTGCTCGCCACACTACAACCCCTTCCTGGAGGGTAGTCCCACGTTATTACTTAGCAACCCCAGCCTGTCTGACTCCAGGAGGGCAGCGGTTCTTACCTGCTCTCCTGAATCTGCTTGTGTATTGCAGAACGCGCCTGGTCTGTCCCCACTAAGGAGTCAGGTTACACTTCCGGCGTGTGAACCGCACATCCCTGGTGTATACAAAGACAGCAATTCCTGGTTAATCCCGGAAAACTCCCTACCTGTGTAATCTATGCTGATGTGTTGTGGAGGGGCGGGACCCTAATCTGAGGTATCACCCACTTGTTTGGGACCTTGATATTAGTCCCTCCCCAAGGGAGTGCCCACAACTAAAAACTAAAGGGTCATCTCGATACTGCCCCCCCCTGTACAAGACGGCGGCAGTACAACTGGGCTTCTCTCTGTCCTATCCCAGACAGTACCATGAAGACTTACACGCCTTTCTCTGCTCCCTTGCAATGACATGGACTCTTTGGGAGGGTGGAGGCGAGAACCCTAGCTCTGGTTACCCAAAGAACCCAGCACACACCTGTACCATCAATGTGCCTGACCCTACAAAACCAGACTGCCTTTTAACCATTTCTCCTACATTTTCACCATGAGAGGGCCTTGCACTGCCACAGGGAGGACAAATTTGAGAGTAGACACCTTTAGAGGGTGGTCGAGAGTTGGGGGGAGAAGTTTGGGGGTGGTTGTAGAGAGTCAAGGGATACAATTTTGCAGATTGTCAAGAGTCAGGAAAGAACAGAGTTTGGAGTCAAGAAGGGCAACTTTGGGATGGTCAAGATTTAGGGGGTGACTTTAGGGGTGGTTGAGAGTCAGGAGGACAACATTGGGGATGGTCAAAAGTCAGGAGGGCACACTATGGGGATGGTTAAGAGTTAATGAAGACAATTTTTGGGTGGTCAAGAGTCATGGGGAACAGCTTACGTGGTGGTAACAACTTAGGGGGTGGGACAACTTAGGGGGTGGTCAAAACTTAGGACAAGACAACTTTGGGGATGGTCGAGAGTCAGGGGAACAGCTTAAGCACATGCCCAAGAGCCAGGTTTGGGGTCAGCTTTGGGGTGGTCAAGAGTCACAAGGTGATAATTTTGAGGACGGTCAAAATTGAGGACAACACAACTTTGTGGGTGGTCAATAGTCAGGGAGGACAGCTTAATTGTGTGGTCGAGAGTCGAGTTAGGCCATGGTCGATAGTCATGAAGGACAACTTTGGGGTGGTCAGGATTCAGGGGGGAGAGCTTAAGTGGGTGGTCAAGAGTCGGGGAGGAAAACTTTGGGGATGGTCAAGAGTTAGGGGGGACAACTTTTGGGCGGTCGAGAGTCAGAGGAACAACTTTGGGGATTGTTACAAGTTGGAGAAATACTACTTTGGGGTTACTCTTGAGTCAGGGAGTACAACTTGGTGGTGGTTGAGAGTTGGGGTACAACTTTGGTAGTGGTCAAAAGTCAGAAGGGATAACATTGAGGGTGGTCAAGAGTCATGGGGACAACTTTAGGGTTGGCCAAGATTCAGTGACAATTTTAGGAGTGGTTGAAATTCATGCAGGACAAATTAAGTGGGTGGTTAGATGGGGGATACAATTTTGGAAATGGTTGAAAGTCAGGGAAAGAACTTTGGGGTTTGTCAAGAGGTGGAGGAAATCTTTTGGGGGTGGTCGAGACTTGGGAAGACAACTTCAAAGGGACAGCTTTTTAGATGGCTGAGAATCACGGGGACAGTTTTAGCAGGGGGAACAACTTTGGGTCTGGTCAAGAATCGAATGGAGAAGTTTGGGGGTGGTGGAGTGTAAGGAGGGACAACTTTGGGGGGAAATTAGGAAGGGCGGCATAAGTGTGTGGTCGAGAGTAAGGGGAAAAACAAGTTGGTGGTGTTTGATAGATAAGGTGGGACAACTTTGGTGATGGTAGAGATTCAGGGGGATACAGCTTAAGTGGGTGGTCAAGAGTCAGGAGAGAACTTTGGAGTGGTCATGAATCAGAGGGGACAACTTTCAGGATAGTCAAAAGTCAGGCAGAACAACTTTGGGGTACTCAAGAGTAAGGTGGGGGGGCTACTTCGGGGAGTGGTTGAGAGTCAACAGGGGGGTGGGGACAGCTTTAATGGTGGCCAAAAGTATAGGGGAAAAGTGAAAAGTGTGTATTCAAGAGTTGGGGGAAAAAATGTTGGGTGGTGGTGGAGAGTCAGAGGGGACAACTTTGGGGATAATTGTGAGTCATGGACAACTTTGGGGTGGTTGAGAGTCAGGGGGAGACAGCTTCAGTAGGGAGTCATGAGTCAGTGGTGACAACTTTGGGGGTGGTCAAGTGTCAGGGTGGGACAGCTTTAATGAGTGTTTGAAGGTCACAGGGGGACAACTTTGGGGTTGGTTGAAAATGATGGGGCAGCTTAAATGAGTGCTTGAGAATCAGGGGTACAACTTTGGTCGTGGTCAGGATTCAGGGGGGACAACTTTGGGGATGGTAAAGAATAAAGGGGGACAATTTTGGGGATGGTTAAGAATAAAGGGAGACAACTTAAGAGGGTGGTCAAGAGTCAGTGGGGGCGTGGTGACCGCGCTCAAGTATGGCCGCATCTGCTCAGCCATCGGGGACATCTGCCAGCATCGGGGCCTCCATCCACCTCAGCTGACATCCCGAACCCCCCAGGACCTGCACAACAGCCAGAAAATATAGCACCGCAGGAAAGAGCAGCCACAACACAGTAAACTGGCCAGCTTCTTCACACCACAAGGTCGCAGGCCACAACAAAATGGTGGTGGTGTCTCACGGTCAGCATCCAGGCCAGTCTGCAGGCTCCACCAGTCACTCCTCCACCCACACAGGCAGCAGGGGATCATAAGGGGCCTCCACCCCATCCAACCGAAGCCCAAAAAGTCAAAGCCCCGTGGAAGTCACCCGGCAGGGATACTATGGATCCAGCATGGAGGTAAGTGCTTCCCAGTCCTCTGCGTCTTGCCCAGACCCCATTGCTGCCTAGGGTAAGGTGACCAGATTTTTAAAATGAAATCCTGGGACATTTTTTTTTGTATTGACAAATGGTAAATTATTTTATAAGCATATTTTCCTCAAATTATATATGCAGTGTATGTGTTATGTGTTTATGGAATGATTGTATGATATATACGTTATTTCTCATATTATGTCCATGAGATAAAAAAAAAAATACTTCTTAGAATTGTTTGGGGATATGACTACCAAATGTTAAGAAGATAACATAGAGAAAAAACATTTCAATGCATATTTTGTATTTAATTTTATTCTTACAGAGGTGCCCTGTGTGCTGACTGCAGAGTTCAGGGATGCATCCATAGATGGTTCGAATCTTAGCCAGTCCCTGCTAAACTAGGCAAGATTCTAATCATCTATAGCTGGCTTAACTGACTAACTGACACTGACATCAACAGTGACACTAATATAATGATCAGCTAAGGGAGAGGAGTGCAGAGTATATGGCAATGGGTAGTATGTAGAAGAGTGTGGAGTATATGGTGGTGGGTAGTATGTGCAGGATGGTGTGAGAAGGGCAGAGGATAGTGTCAGTAAAGCAATAGACAGTGTCAACTTTTGTTTATTTTATTTTTTTACAAACATTTTGTGAGGGCAGTGGACGGCGTCTGTAGAGCAGTGGATGGTGTTAGTATTTTGGACAGTGTCAGTAGAGCAGTGGACAGTGTCAGTAGTTTTTTTTTTTTTTTTTACATTACAGGCGGTCCCCTAGTTACAAACATCCGACTTACGAATGACTCCTACTTACAAATGGAGGGAAACAACAGGAAGTGAGAGTAAATCTACCCCTAGGAAGGGAAATTCACCCCTGTAAGAGTTATTATGGGATAAAGGTGTCTCCACTGATGCTTTATCACCAAGGTTTGTTTCCACAACAACCCAAAATTTTCAAAATCCAATTATCATTGGGACAGGAAGTGAGGTGAAATCTTCTGAACAGAAACAAAGACAGCACAACAACATTACAGGGGTGTTACCCCTTCCCTATGCTATCCAAAAAGCTTAAAAATATTTTTTTTGGCTGAAGCTACACTTAAAAAATGTACCTGTTCCCACTTACAAACAAATTCAACTTAAGAACAAACCTACAGTCCCTATCTTGTTTGTAACCCGGGGACCGCCTTTATTTTCACAATTCTTTTTTGGAGGGAGCAGGTTGGCAGTGGAATGTATCAGTAGGGCAGTGGATGGTGTCAGTAGAAAAGTGGACGGTGTCAGTAGCTTTTTCTCTTTATAATTTTATGGTTTACAATTCATTTTTTTTTTCTTTTTTTTACAATTTATATATATATATTGTAACCTGGGGGTAGCTCCGTAATGACCGCCAGCCAGTTTATTGAAGCAAACAGTCCATTTATTTTAAGCAAGCAAAATCAAATGACAGCTTTCTTCAGCCAAAGTAAATACATAATCCAGCATTATGGCATTGATAACTAAAAACAGCAGGCTCACCGCTAGTCTCCGGTCCCACAGCTCAGTTAGGCTCCTCCAGAGTCAGGGTGTCATACCGGTCAGACAGAGGGGTTCAGCAGCTTGTGTCTCAGTTGATACAGAGAGCTCACGCTTGCTGTCCAGCTTGTTAGCTCTCTCTCTCATTTCCTTAACACAGGTGCACTGAGTCTCTGCTGCCTTTCAGACCTCCCTCCCCCGAGTCTTAACCCCATAGGTACCGAAGTCCTAGCGATCTGGGTTTGAGACTCTGCAATCGTCCTTCTTAAAGGGATCATGGCTCCAATATTGGGTGGACTATACCTGCCTTCTAGGACACATCCCCGGTGTCCTGTACACATCCCCCCCCTCTGCCTCGACGCGGAGGTGTCCGAGGCAATGTTGGACACCCTACAGTGTACCCTAGAGAGAGCATCCGCGTTCTGGTGTTGCTTTCCTGGTCTGTGTTCAACTACGAATTTGAACTCTTGCAACACCAAAAACCACCTGGTAACTCTGGCATTTGTGTGTTTGTTCTGTCTCATCCAGGCCAATGGGACATGGTCTGACACCAGGCGAAACTTCCTACCGAGGAGAAAATAGCGTAGTGAGTCCAAGGCCCACTTAATGGCCAGGCACTCCCGCTCCACCACAGTGTAATTTCTCTCGGCGGCTGTCAATTTCCTACTTAGGAAAACTATGGGGTGTTCCTCCCCATTGACCTCTTGGGACAGAACAGCTCCCAAGCCTTCACTGGAGGCATCTGTTTGAACTACAAATTCGCTCGAAAAGTCGGGAGCGACCAGTACTAGATACTGACACAAGGATGTTTTAAGCTCCTGGAAGGCCTTCTCAGCCTTGTCATCCCATTTTACCATGACTGACTTTTTTCCCTTTGTCAGGTCTGTGAGAGGTGCAGCAACAGTGGCGAAGTTGGGTACAAACCTTCGGGAGTACCCCACGATGCCCAAGAAGGCTTTCACCTGTTTCTTTGTGACTGGGCGGGGCCAGGCCTGGATCACCTCTACCTTGTTCACCTGTGGTTTCACCAACCCTCTACCCACAATGTACCCCAAGTACTTGGTCTCTTCCATAGCAATGGCACACTTTTCTGGTTTCACAGTGAATCCTTCCTTCTTTAGAGAGTCTAAGACCTCCTGCACTCTGGGGAGATGGGAGTCCCAGTCTGTGCTAAAGATGACAATGTCATCTAGATACACTGAAGTGTATTTCTGATGTGGGCATAAAGTTTTATCCATAGCTCTCTGGAAAGTAGCTGGAGCGGAATGCAAACCAAATGGCATTCTTTTGTACTGGAAATGGCCATCTGGGGTAGAAAAGGCAGTCTTCTCTCAGGTTTCCTTAGTTAAAGGTATTTGCCAGTAGCCTTTAGTGAGGTCTAAGGTAGTAATGTACCGGACTGGTCCCAACCTCTCTATCAGTTCGTCTACTCTGGTCATTGGATATGCATCGAACTTCGATACCTCATTGAGTTTTCTGATATCATTACAAAATCGCAGAGTCCCATTGGGTTTCGGTACCAACACAATCGGGCTCGACCAATCACTCTGCGATTCCTCAATGATATCAAGTTCAAGCATGGTCCGGACTTCCTCCAACACTGCCTTCCTATGTGCCTCAGGGATACAATAGGGTTTCACTCAAACCTTCACATTCGGTTCGGTGACAATGTCATGCTCAATAACCCTGGTAAGACCTGGCAAACCTGAGAACTTCTCTATTCCTATGTAAAAACTCCTTTTTGCTGCTGTGTTTGTGGTTTGGAAAGGGAGGTAGAAACTGGGATTGAATTCTCCCCTATCGGGGATTTAGAACCAATCTCAGCCAGGGCAACTTCCTGCTCCCGGTCCTTCCAATGCTTCAGGAGATTTACATGGTATATCTGGTAGGGCTTCCTCTTTCCAGGTTGGTGTTTCTTATAATTAACCTCCCCAACCTTTTCTACTACCTCAAATGGCTCCTGTCACCTGGCCAGGAACTTACTCTCTACCGTAGGTATAAGCAAGGACACCCGGTCTCCAAGCTGGAACTGTCTGAGTTTGACAGACCGGTTGTACACCCTTCTTTATGCCTTCTGTGCTTTTTGTATGTGCTCTTTGACCAAAGGCATCACCTTAGAAATCCTCTCTCTCATCTGAGTTATATGTTCTACCACTGTCTTATGAGGAGAGGCCTCACTTTCCCATGTTTCCTTTACCAGGCAAAGCAGTCCTCGTGGTCTCCGCCCGTACACCAATTTGAACGGGGAAAAACCTGTGGATGCCTGAGGCACTTCCCTTATAGCAAACATCAGTGCTGGAAGTAGGCAGTCCCAGTCTTTACCACCCTGTTGCACAACCCTTTTAAGCATTGACTTGAGAGTTTTATTGAAACGCTCCACCAGTCCATCTGTCTGTGGATGGTAGATAGATGTGCGCAGCTGTTTGATTTGGAACTACTTGCACAGATCGGCCATCACCCAAGACATGAAGGGGGTACCCTGGTCTGTCAAGATCTCCTTCAGGAACCCTGTCCTTGAGAACATGTTAAACAATTCCCTGGCG
>BLSH010000002.1:4868-20678 GCA_018402905.1 Glandirana rugosa
CCCCCTCACTGCACACTGACTGCCCCCTCACTGCACTCTGACTGCCCCTCACTGCACTCTGACTGCCCCTCACTGCACCTTCACTGTCCCCTCACTGCACACTGACTGCCCCCTCTACACACTGACTGCCCCTCACTGCACACTGACTGCCCCTCACTGCACACTGACTGCCCCCTCACTGCACACTGACTGCCCTCTTGCTGCAAACTGACTGCCCCCACTACATACTGAATGTCCTCACTGCATCCAAACCTGCCACTATACCACCTATACTTCCCAAACCTGACATTATACATTACTACACCCTATACTGTACCCTACTGACCCCCCTCTACTGTGCCCTCCTGTCCCCTTTGTACTGTGTACAGTCTTACATAAATACAGCCCACTGATAGGGTGGGAGAGGCATTTATGACATGGCGGCAGTGTGTGCAAGGAGGGGGATAGTTTCAAAAAGGAGTGGGAGCAGTTTGTACAGGGAGTAAGTATATATGGGCGATGGGGGTAGTGTGTAGAGAGGGAGGGCCAGTGTGTATAGGGGGGGTGAAATAAATTTGGGATTATTACCTAGTTGTGTGTTTTTGTTGTTTCTAATCAGACTCAAAAGCCATGCCCAATATGTAGCATAATTCAGCCACACTCACTCCTTGCTATTGCGCGTATAGCGCGCCGCAGGTCACCATCTCCCTGGTAGGGGCCCTAGTGCATTACTTTGCCCAGCGGCCCATGATGTTATTAAGATGGCCCTGATAACAATGTGACTAGTCAAATAAATGTGCCAGATCCTTCACCGTTTGCACCCAGTGAGAATTCCTACTCACCAGATGTCATGGATTCCTATTACGGGAATCAGATAAGGCAAATACAGGGTTGTATCTTCCAACAACCTCCTTGGAATCAGGATCCAAACCCTTGGTTACACCGTCACTGTAAAGTGTTACTCACCTCCCACATAGGGGCGGGAGTAGGAAGAGAGTGGAGCCAACAATAGTGAAGTATGCCTGGGTAGTATTTATTAGGATTTAAAATAACGTATTGAAAATATGCTTACAATAAAAGGTTTTCACAACAGGGGATGCCACCTGCAATCCACCTGCATGGAAACGAGCGGAGATGACGGTCGGATCCCACACTGCCCTTACGCGGCGTTTCGTCAGCGGCGTGCTGACGTCATCAGAGGGTCATGTGGTACAGAGTGTCATCTCCACATATATACAAATCACCGCTCTGTAGTCAGCCAATCACGGACTAATCACTGGGAAACAGATTAATTACTATGTTGCACTACAATAAAGGTTTTGTATATTATTATTATTGAGTGCAACGGTATAAAAATAAAATAAAAATAAAAATATTTATTTTAAATATAAAATGTAAACAATGCGTCACTATTAAAAGACAAAAATACATACGTAGGTATAATTTAAAATTGAGATGAATCACTAATAGGTTTCAAGTTGAGCATAAAGGAGTGTGTACCTTATAGAGAATAACGTGTGAGACAACAATATTAACCCTGCATTCTCTGAATAAGGGTATGTATGCAGGGTGAAACATTGGTAAAAAATAAAATTAAGAAAAAATTTGATTAAAATGAGAATGGAGTAATGTAATTGGGAAAAAATCTTTTTGAAAAAATCTTTTGGAAAAAACGGGAGGGGATCCCGGATAGTTTGTTTACATAAAAAAAGCAAAACGATTAATTCAATAATTTGAACAACTCTGAAAAAACATAGCGATGGTAACAAAAGCCCTATGCAATCACAAGATCCTGCACAAGTGGAAATACCCAGCAAACCTCTCTATTACTCATAATGGAGTGAGTGTCCGGGTCACTACTCTGGAGGAAGGCATGAATACCTTACGGCCATAATCCCAGATCCGCCACCTGCGGAATCACACCACAACCGACCTGACACAAGAATGGCAAGTAGTCTCCTTCAAGAGGTCTTCTAAAAAGAACACTTATGGAGGTTCCTGTACCCTTCTCACCTATTACACAATTTATGTCCCCGGCCATGGGATGATCTTACTATTCTCCCTTTGTCCCCCTGCTTGTTAATGCAGTTTTTCCTTTTCTGCACACGGTTCCAACCATGGGTCCTTTTTTTTTAGACTCTCTCTGTTGTTTGTTCTGCTCTACAGAGTCCTGGCTCTGTTAGTTACCTGGCTCTTCAGTACAAGTACAGCCCCCTTGTTACATACGTCAGTGTTACCCTTTATTTTCCCATATGCATCTTCAAATTCTGTGCGAGGCTTTTCCTGCATCCTATTCGCTGTTCAGCTTCCATGCACCCTTGGCTCTACACTCCTGCAATCCTATATTATATCTGGATCATCAACAATAAACTGTCAAGACCCTGCAATGCTGCTAAAATGTCTTTCACTTATTGCCAAGGGTCTCAACCACCCAGCCAAAAGGTTTTTTGGAAGGAAGCGTCCAAAGCCAACGTGGATATCATCTATGTTCAGGAAACACACTTTCGGAAGATGCAACTCCCAAGAGCGCACATAGGGACTATCTGCACATCTTCTTGGCCAGTGCCCCAGAGAAGAAGGGGGGAGTCCTTTTGGCTATCAGCAAATCAGTATCCTTTCAGCTCAAGAGTTCTCTTCTGGATGATGAGAGCAGATACTGTATATTGTCCTCAGAGGAGACATTAACTCTAAATCTTACACCATAGCCTCCATTTATGCTCCTAATTCACACAGTTGAAGTTTTTCCAAAGGGTCTTTAAAATCATCTCTTCTGTTACATATGGCCAGTTGCTAATGTGTGGGGACTGTAACCCTACAGTTGATCCACACCTGGACTCTAGTTCTCCCACAAAAGGTCGGTCCCTATCCCTACGAGCCCTCTTTCATGTCGAAGGTGTTTATGATGTCTGGAGGAGTCAACATGCCTGTGACCAGGACTACACATTCTTTTCCACCAGACATCATTTCTACTCCTACATACAGTATCTAACAAAAGTGAGTACACCCCTAACATTTTTGTAAATATTTTATTATATCTTTTCATGTGACAACACTGAAGAAATTACACTCTGCTACAATGTAAAGTAGTGAGTGTACAGCCTGTATAACATTGTAAATTTGCTGTCCCCTCAAAATAACGCAACACACAGCCATTAATGTCTAAACCACTGAAAACAAAAGCGAGTACACCCCTAAGTGAAAATGTCCAAATTGAGCCAAATTATCAATTTTCCCTCCCTGGTGTCATGTGACTCGTTAGTGTTACAGGGTCTCAGGTGTGAATGGGTCTACTTAAAGATGGCCTAGGCTATAAGAAGATTGCCAAGACCCTGAAACTGTTCTGCAGAACGGTGGCCAAGACCATACAGCCGTTTAACGGGACAGGTTCCACTCAGAACAGGCCTCGCCAAAGAAGTTGAGTGCACGTGCTCAGCTTCACATCCAGAGATTGTCTTTGGGAAATAGACGTATGAGTGCTGCCAGTATTGCTGCAGAGTTTGAAAGGGTGGGGGGTCAGCCTGTCAGTGCTCAGGCCATACGCCATACACTGCATCAAATTGGGCTGCATGGCTGTCGTCCCAGAAGGAAGCCTCTTCTAAAGATGATGCACAAGAAAGCCTGCAAGCAGTTTGCTGAAGACAAGCAGACTAAGGACATGGATTACTGGAACCATGTGCTGTGGTCTGATGAGAGCAAGATGAACGTATTTGGTTCAGATGGTGTCAAGCGTGTGTGGCGGCAACCAGGTGAGAAGTACAAAGAAGTGTGCCTACAGTCAAGCATGGTGGTCGGAGTGTCATGGTCTGGGGCTGCATGAGTGCTGTTGGCACTGGGGAGCTACAGTTCATTGAGGGAACCATGAATACCAACATGTACTGTGACATACTGAAGCAGAGCATGATCCCCTCCCTTCAGTGACTGGGCCATAGGACAGCATTCCAACATGATAACAACCCCAAACACAACTCCAAGACGACCACTGCCTTGCTAAAGAAGTTGAGGGTAAAGGTGATGGATTGGCCAAGCATGTCTCCAGACCTAAACCCTATTGAGCATCTATGGGGCATCCTCAAACGGAAGGTGGGGGAGCGCAAGGTCTCTAACATCCACCAGCTCTGTGGTGTCCTCATGGAAGAGTGAAAGAGGACTCCAGTGGCAACCTGCAAAGCTCTGGTGAACTCCATGCCCAAGAGGGTTAAGGCAGTGCTGGAAAATAATGGTGGCCACACAAAATATTGACAATTTGGGCCCAATTTGGACATTTTCACTTAGGGTTGTACTCACTTTTGTTGCCAGCAGTTTAGACATTATTGGCTGTGTGTTGAGTTATTTTGAGGGGACAGCAAATTTACACTGTTATACAAGCTGTACACGCACTACTTTACATTGTAGCAAAGTGTCATTTCTTCAGCGTTGTCACATGAAAAGATATAATAAAACATTTACAAAAATGTGAGGGGTGTACTCACTTTTGTGAGATACTGTAGATCTATATTAGTAACTGACAAATGGCTTCTTCAGAGGGTTTCCTCTTCCTCCATCCATGACATTATATGGTCAGATCACGCAGCAATTTCTAGATAGATAGAGAAGCAGGAACCCCTTCATAGATCATCTTTATGGCACTGTAATGTAATGTTCTATGGAATGTCCACAAGGCCTTTATACATGGCATTTGCATACAACAGGGAGCCAGGGCCAAGAAAAAAGTCAACCTAAAGTTATCCAACCTGCTCTCTGAAATACATGATCTTGAATCTCAGAACAAGATTTCCCCCACCCAATCGATTTCTAATTCCTTTACCAAACTCAGGGGGGAACTGAGGTCCCACCTCACAGAGCAGTATGATTAGTACCTTAGGCCTTTTAAACTCACTTATTATGCCAACAAAGCTGGGAAGCGTATGGCAAATAGACCTAAAGCTACTCACTTATTATGCCAACAAAGCTGGGAAACCAATGGCAAAGCTACTCAAATGAGAACTTGAATCTCCCACCTTGTACACCCTACTCTCAAACACAAAATAACCAATCCACAAGACATAGCAGACAAATTTGCCAATTACTATATTGCTCTCTATAACCTCCGCGAGGACCCTAATATTCCTCAACTCTCTTTGTCTGATATACAGATTTTGTTGGCTACGCTACACCTCCCTTCCCTCACCGATGAGCAACTTCAAGTGTTTAATGCTCCCCTCTCTGACTTGGAGATCTCCAAATCTATTCAGTCCCTACCTAAGGACTTGACAAACCCCAGATGCCATGTCACATTGGTGACTAGAATTGGTGGCCTGGTGGCCAGCGTAGCTGGGGCTACACTGTGGCAGGTGTCTTGTCCCCATGCGGCCCCTCCGACTTACAAGCCGCACCGGCCGGTAATTGAGGCCGCGGCTTTGCAGCCTGCTGGAGCGAGATGCACTGCTTGCTATGCTGACTGAGGGCATTGCCCTTACAATACTAACATTGGCCAGGGAACTGGTGCCCATTTATGGTATGTCAAGCAGATACTGAAGGCGCTAAGGGCTTCCACTGCCTACTCTCACTGCCCACCCACCTCCAACATCTCCTTCCCAATTTAACAGCTGGGAAGAGGTTAAGGGTGTTGCGGGCTTGTGTGGGGCAGCGCTTTGAACGGCTTCAGTTCCAATTGCACATCCCTCCCCCAGAAAGATGGAAATAGTTCTCTATTCATTTTTTTTCATTAAAATTAATTTGTATTCTTTTTCATTCTCTTCAGTTTTGCACCCTCTCCCTATCATACCACAGCCACACAGCCAAAGGCCCCTTTTACAAGGGTTGTCCCATCAGGTCCACCTGCCAGTTTTTTAGGTGGACCTAATCGGACCCTACATTCACCCCTATGGAGCGGCGGATGTCAGAGGACACGTTTGCTGACACCCGCTGCCATCCGATCCTGTCCGCCAAATCCAGATGGTTGGTGGTCCTATTACCCATTTGTCTGGTGGATGGCATTGGATGGAAATGGACAGGCGGTCCATTTCCATCTGATTGCCCCATAAAGGAGAGCGGGCTGTGTCCATGTCTGCTCTGCATAGGGGACCTATCATCCGCCTCATCAGCGACGATCCAGGGAGAGCGGATCCCGCTAGCAGAGGTGCCTGAGTGAAAGGGGCCTAAGGTGGCACAAGTCACTGGATCTCCTATCGGCCTTCAAGTTTGGTTTTAGTCGTCTTTATGTGTAAATTTAAGATCGGTTATTTTTTGTTGTCGAAAATAAAGCTTTGTAGCTAGTTAAATTGTAAGGCTGACCGCAGGTCAGCCTGTATTTGTAGGAGTCCTCTGGATCACATATAACCCAGCCTCCTCCTACTGGCATTCTCAGTCGTTTCCTAGGAAGTTTTTGTTTTGGCATTTTGTCACTTCCGGTTCTGTTTTTTTCTGCTCAGCAAAGCCGCGAGGCTCAGGGTGCAGGCCGGGCAGCTTTACGAGGCTCGTGGGGCTCCGATTGGGGGCTGGGTGCACGCTGTTTAGGATCCACCATTTTATGTCTCTTGCAGCCTCCACACAAGGCACGAGCTGGGGGCACGGCTGGGACCTCATACCGGAAGCCTTGCATGGCAGATTACACAGTGGGGACTGACGGGGGAGGGTCCGGACAGCTGCAAGTGGGTTGCTTCATACTGCAGACTGCGGTGTGGTCACAATACCTGTCCTCGGGAATTTGTGGTGTCACAGGGTTATAGCTTGTCTTATCCCAAGGGTCAGACCTGTCATATTGATCTGTGTTTTTTCCTAGCTATCAAGTTTTTGTTACCCTTCCTACCTTGTCTCAAGTGGCATATAGCATGGCAAAGTGGGTCCCTGCTTAAACATTACACAAGATGCTGGCATCAATATGCTCACCATACATGAAGCTGCAGGCAAGGCAAATTGAGGAATACATATGAGAGGTGCTCACATGCCATTTAGTTCACATTCATGTCCACCAATTTCCTAGTATCACATAGCCAATTCAGGGTTGAATCCATGGGTTAAGCAGGGCACGCGCTCACCTGGCCAGGCAGCATGTGCTAGCTCCACACAGCACATTTTAATTGGGGGGGCCACATTCACATTAAATGGTGCATTCGGGGCATTTCATGGGTCCTTTTTTCCAGGGTCCAGCATTGTACCTTGCCATGCGCATCATCTTGGCCATCCCTACGCCCACGGACTGGGGCCACGGAGATGGGACTTAGGGCATGTTTCAGCCTAGTCATTTCTCATTTCTTTTGTCGGGTGCGTCAGGTTTGGGGAGAGCATAGGTCAGTCACCTGGAGCTCATCAAGCTGTTACTATTCATAGGTTGGGTAGCAGTCAGCTTCATGCGGCTACAGGTAAACTTAACGGGACAGGTATGCTTACATTTCAGCCAGCACGATTTCAGACAGGACACATTTCTTGTTCTGTTCAATCATCACAGCTCTCCTTCTGCCCACTTTGGGGGAAGGAACAGCACATTTCTATAATAATAATAAAAAAACAACATAATATTCCTGCTTTTAGGCAGCGGGTAGTAGCCTCTTCTTTTGTTTCCTCTTAGTTCCTGTTCACCGAGCGTAGAAGAGCTACCGTAACCGACACATTCAGTAGCCAGTTTGGTAAGTATTTTGCAGGCGAGGTGGTAGGTCCTCGGTCAGGAGGGGTCATTTAACTGAGACAGTTTAGATTAGCTTATTATTTATGTTCCCTTTCTTTAGTCGTTTGACCAGGAGGAGAGGACGTTCTTGCTAGGAATATCATTTGCTCAGGTTAGTAGGTATGAGTCTCGGTTTCATTTTCTATCACAAACACCGCAGGTTCAGCAGTAGGGTTTGGCGTTTCACCGATTTTCATTATTGCCTGTCACGTCTACAGGTATCACAGATGGAGTTGAGCGTTTTTAATTGGCTTTTACGGTGGCAAGTCTACTCATCTGTGACACATATGTCATACGCATGTAATTTCTCAACTAACACACTGGTGCCTGTCACGTCTTCAGGTGCTCACAGGTCTGAGTGTATATTTTTAATTGCCTGCTGATGCCCAGACGGCTCAACCTAGCTCTTCCATCGTGATCACGCCTATCACATGGTGTACCAAGGGCATGGGGTTCCAGTCAACTAGCAGGTAGTGGGTAATTTCATAGATCTTTGTAAACATGCTCTTTTACTTGTGCTTGGTTACGTAGGTCATGTTGCAGGCCGAGGATATAAGAGATTACCCATCCAACCCCCCGTCGCCGGCAAGGAGCTCGGATCACAGGGGCCCATCTTCTTTAAGATCCTGGACTATACCCAAATTGATGGCTGAACTACAACTTAAGGGCATTTCATATACGGCTTCGGCACGAAAAGCTGAACTATTTAGACTATTGTTTCCCAGAGCCTCGGAGTCAGATGGAAGATCAAGTGACCCTGCGCTCTGTCGCTTCCTCTTTATCTCAGATACATGCCACCTTGAGTTCTTTGGTTACGTCCGGGCAAGAGTTGAGAGCAAGGATGGAAGCCTTGGAAAGTCGTCCGCATGCAGCCTCGGAGGTGGTGGCCATTTCAGGGATTTCCATGGTGTCGGGTACTCCTGTGGTGCCAAGCTATGCTCCAGCAGTGGCAAGTACTAGTGGGGGTTCTCCTTCACTCACTCCTATGCATTTCATTCTAGTGAATACCAGGAAAGACCTACTCAAAGAGAAGGATGTTAATCTGGCCTCCCTTTTGATTGCAGAGCATGACGTGACCGACATTCGGTCTTATGCTTGTGGGGATGTGTCAGTGGTGGTAAAAGCCATGGATCACAGGCTCAGCCATAAATTGTCTATACCAGAATTTGTGCTGGCCTTTAGCATATATAGGGATGTGATTTGTTCTGTACAACCATCGAGAAGGGAGGAATTGGATTTATATTTATATGCGGTGGTGGAGCTGGGGCATAAGTACGGCAGACCTAGTTTTTATGATTATCACCGCTCCTTTTCAGCTAAGGCAGCCGCCATTTTTGGTCAACACCAGGTGACGATTTTTTGGGGCAACATAGACAATGAATTATTTTGTAGGCATTTTGCTGGACTCAGAGCTCCGGTCTGTGCGAATTGCCAATCTTCATCTCACACAACGTTTTGGTGTCCCAATTTGGAACCCTCCATATTATCTGGTGATCCTAAACCAGCCTCTAGCGGGTCCTCGGTTACCAGCAGCCACACCCAGGTTGATAAATTGGGCCGGCCAATTTGTTATTTGGGCAAAGCCCAAATTTGCATCAATTACAATCATGGGTCCTGTAATTATAATCAGTGTCGGCTCCTGCATATCTGTAGCAACTGTTTCAGGGCTCACCCCAATGCGCTCTGAAACAGTCTACTGGGTCTTGACTAAGCCGGGTGAACGTCCCCTTGTTACGAGCCTGGTTGGCAAATCACTCATCGCCCACAGTCAGTGAATTTTTGATCGAGGGTTTTTCTTCATGTTTCCACACAGGTTTCATTGCCCTTCCACAAAGGAATTTTGAATGTCCTAATCTGCAATCTGTAAGCAGTAACATGGAGGCAGTTAATGTGTTACTACAGTCTGAAATCGACAAAGGATTAGTTATCGGGCCTTTTCCGGTTCCTCAGTTTGACAGCTGGAGGGTCAGTCTGATTGGTATAGTCAAAGGCACATTTAATAATAAACTTTGCTTGATTTACAACTTGTCAGCCCCTCATTCTTCCCAGGTACCCAGCTTAAACTTCTTGATCCCTTCAAAGGAGTTTTCACTTAAATATGCGTCTGTGGATCAGGCAATTCAATTTATTATCAAATTGGGGCAAGGGGCCTGGCTTTCCAAAGCCGATATTTCAGATACATTTAAATTGTTGCCTATCCAATCTGCACTTTGGCAATGGCACAGGATAAAGTGGCGGGAAGCTTACTTCTTTTCCACTAAACTAGCATTCAGATCCAAGAGCAGTCCCTGGCTGTTTGACACCTTTGCTCAGGCTCTCAGTTGGATCCTCTGGCACAGGGAGGGTTGCCAGGAGGTCATTCATTACCTGGATGACTTCCTGTTGATCAAAGGTGCCAATCATGCCCCCACTGATTTGGGAAAACTGGCCTCGGTTTTTGCAGCTCTCAATGTCCCTTTGGCAGGAAAGAAGGTCGAAAGTGCAGTCAAGGTGCTGGTCTTCTTGGTAATCAGGCTGGACACACAGTCGATGCAGGCCAGTTTACCAGCAGACAAATTAGCCAGGATCAGAGAACGCATTCATTTGTTCACGGTTTCTCAAGCATGTTCCAGGCTAGAGTTATAATCTCTCTTGGGCATGTTAAACTTCACCATGAGGATAAATCCTCAGGGAAGATCTTTTGTGTCCAGGCTATTGGCACTTCTGCCCTTGGCCACAGATTCCGACTCTCGCATCAAACTGGATGCTACAGCTTTGACAGATCTCAACATGTGCGGCGAGTTCCTGCGACATTGGAACGACGTATCAATGTTCATTCCTGCAGCTTCTGAATCATCCCCCAGGGTAGTATCCGATGCAGCAGCCACCAGGGGTTTCGCAGCCATATTTGGAACTCATTGGTTGGCAGGCCCATGGCCTGAGGAGGTTAAGTCTGTTCCAGGTTTATACAGGACATCAACTCTATTCGAGATCTATCCAATAGTGGCTGCCACTCAGGTCTGGGGGCATTTGTGTACAGGACACAGTTATTTTCTTTACAGATAACGAAGCGGCTGTAGAAATCATCAATAAGGGCCGGTCAAATTCCTTAGTGATCATGTCCTTTCTATGCAGATTGACTTAGCTTTCACTGAAGTGGAACTTCCATATCAATTGCATAGAAAACGTTGCAGCAGATAAGTTATCGCGCTTTAACTATCCATTGTTTTTCCAACAGGTCCCAGAGGCAGATGGCTGTGCCACCCCATGCCCGGGTTACTCCCTGCTCAGGATGGATTGAGCACTTGGCAGGCTGGCGCTAGAAGGCTGATTACTGATTCCCTTTCAGCCAATACTAGGAAGGCATATAATACCGCATGGCATTTTTTCCAGTCCTTTTCTACCCAATATCCACAACCAGATCGGGTCAGTGTTCAGTACCTCCTAGTGTTTATATCGTTTTGCCACTTTAAATCAAAGTTATATTATTGCAATGCATCAAAACCTACCTAGCCAGTATACAACATTTCATGGCATTACAACACCCGAACAAGCCATTATTTGTTTTCAGCACACCCCATTAAGGCAATTCTCAAAGGGATCCAGAAAAACAAGCCGCCAATTATAGTCAACAGGCTCCCAGTTTCAGGGCAGTTGTTCCGTAGTATGTCAGACACGCTCTCCAAGGCACCGTTCGGGCACCGAGCCAGCATTGTCATCAAAGCTGCCATGTATCTAGCTTTTTATGGGTTTCTAAGGTCAAATTAGTTTTCAGTTTCAGGCGCACAATCTCGTCCTTTGTCGCGTAAGCATTTAACGAGACGACGCCAGGATAATTTCAGGCTACACTTATGGGCATGCAAGACACAACAACTAGGTGCTGGCACAGATATTCTATACTTTGAGACAGGCATGGCCTGGTGTCCAGTTAAGGTGTTGAATGTCCTAATGTCACAATTAAGGGGGGAATCCAGGGATGGCCCTCTACTGCCTTTTCCCAGATCTCCCTTCATGACGGTGCAGTTTGTCAAGCATATCCGCATTTTGCTGTCAAGACTAGGTGTGAACCCCAAAGAATACTCAGGTCACTCATTTAGGATTGGAGCTGCCTCATCGGCTTCTCAGCAGGGAGTTCTGGCACACATCATTAGGAAATTAAGCAGGTGGAATTCATCTTGTTATGCTAGATATATACCTGAACCTTTTGTTGAAATGTCACAGGCTTTTGCCCGGCTGGTGGATTAAATTCAAGTGACTTGAATTTCTGTTTTGTTTGTTTTATTTTGCCCCCTTAGGCATACTGACCTCGTGACCACGGTACACCTCAGGTCACTGTACATACATAATCTCATTTCTTCATCAAGGTACGTGAAGATTCCGAGTACAAATTGTAAGGCTAACCGCAGGTCAGCCTGTATTTGTAGGAGGAGTCTGGATAACATATAACCCAGCCTCCTCCTACTGGCCCACTGGCCTACTGGTTTCGTTGTTAGTTAAAAAAAACTGGCTCCTAACTTTTTTTAGCTGGCTCCTAGATTCCGAGTAAATTTGTCAAGCCCTGGCCTACCTATTGGTAAATTTCCGTAACCTGGGGGTCCATATGGGTACTACAAATTGTACTCTCCCACTCTGATCCCATATATGAATTCAGTGTTTTGCCAAAGCTATGCTGTTATAGAAATTTTATCAAGATGTATTATGTATTGTCACAGTGTCTGTTCTAATTGCGGCTCATTCATAAGAGCGAACTGGCTTCGGTGAAGGACCGTTGGTAGTGAAAAGCTTCCTGTGGAAGTGGAGAGGTGTTCGCTGTGCGAAGATATGTCCACCAGCAACGGTCCATGCGTTATGCGTAGATTTGTTTGTTTGGTGGAGATATGTTCATTCTGCAAAGACATTATTGGTTTGACACCTATCTGCTTTTGCAGAGGGATGTATGCTCGTGTCTTTCCATGTGCCTCATCACCACGTGGAGAGACGATATCGTGTCCCCGCAGATAGCCTTGCGTTCATAGGAAAGGTAGTATAATCCAGCTATGCATTGTTCTCTGAATTGATGAAGGATTTGAACCAATAGTAGAAGCGGGAATGTGTGCGCAAGCTTTGTCGGAACAGCTTTTGCGATTTTCCAGATGCCAATCCCACTACACATGGGTTTCTTTGTTTAACTGTGGAGCACAGTTGTCAAGTACAAGCGGCTGGAAATTGTGCAGACTGGTCTGCAGACACAACAAAACACTCTGTAAGGGCAATTATAATACATTGCATGTATGACATTTTGCACTGTTGTAGAAATTTAGGATGTGTTTATTATGTATTGTCACAGTGTCTCCCAGTGTCGGTTTAACGATATTCTCTGTGTACAGCGAATATGGCTTTAACCGATATTGAGGAAAGGCCATTTACAATGGAAACCTTCCATTATTTGGTAACAACACGCTACCCACCCGATCATCCCGGCCAGCAGGCGCCCTGAGCGGTTAACGCTGGAGCAAATGCTGGTCCGGATCTTTGAGGTGCAATGCACGTTCTGTGGTGCGGGTGTATTACCGTCAATCAGGGGGCCCCTGTATTATGTACAGATTGATCTGCTTGGCGGCGGTTTACTTGCATTATGGAATTAGTATTGCCTTTTATGTAAGGATAATGATCTGTAAGCTTTTTGTTGCATCTGATCAATGTGGCAGAAATCTACAGCTATATTCCTTTGTGCATAATTTACCCTTTAATGGAACAGTAGCATAATTGCTATGGAGTATAGTTCATAGAGCTATATTTAATAGCGATTCGTTGTAATGGCAGTTCGAGGTTTTGCATGTATGACATTTTGCTTGGAGGGCCTCTGTGAGACAGCGCATTGGTTTTGTGAAGGCCATGTCTCCACATGGCTTTCATTGTTATATGGAAACAGCTGTTGCTCATACAGGCTGGCCAACCCACATGCATGCACGCCTCTTCTATTGTATCGTTTGAATATAAACAAGTGTGTCATTGGTTGGTGTTTTGTATTGAGCTCATGTCATGTGACTGTGCCTTGGAGGCTGATTGGCTGATTGTGAAGCCACCAAGTCTCTGTGTTACCCCTGTTTGAGTCCTATAAATAAAGCCTGAAAGCTCGGCCACCCAGGACAAACCTGCAAGCTTGCCATGTGAGAAAAGCTATTTGTGTCTGTCTTACTGGCTTTAACACGAGTGCACTCAAATGCATTATGCAAAAGAGCTGAAAAGTGCGCTTATTAGCGCAGGCAAAATATAATGCATACAAAGTATTATAATTGCCCTTACAGATGGCGAGACAGAGAATTTTTGGAGCCTACAGAAATTTCCGCCACAGCGGACCGAAGGGAGGAAGCGATCCGGACAGGACATCAAAACAGCCGGCTATTGGTAAAACCAATTTTTGAAATCTTTTGCTGTCCTGAGTCCAGGATGTGCTTTCTCTGTCGCTGTGTCAGTTAAATTCTGTTTTGCTAAAAGAACCTGTTTTTCCTCTTTTTTGCATAATGGCGGGGGTTTTCATTGCTTTGTTGTCATTGTAGTTAGGTCTATTGATTAGGACCTATACTTGTCCTCTATAGGTCCTATACTTGTCCTCTATAGGTCCTAATCAATACACTTAAAGTGTGTGTTATGAGTAACTGTATGCTTTGAATGCGTGATCTGTGTGCATGATTTTGAATATGCTTTGAATGCGTGATCGATATCAGTGTTGTGTGTGCTATGTTGTAATTTTGGCGGTAATTAGTTTGGAGTCTCAGATTGTATTGTCAGTCTGTAAGGGGAGAGTTTTCAGTTTGGGCTGCTTTTGGCGGGAATGGCGTAAGTTACCACCATTTTTTTGTAAAATTGTTACAATTTCAATTTTGTTTCTGCTGAACTTGCTTTTGGACCTAATTCAGCATTTTGTGGAATTAAGTAATTGTCTGCAGGAAATTCAGTTTCTGGTTTTAATTGCTTTGATGTTGTGCAATATTTCAGTTTCAAGTGAAAATAGTTTGTTATTGTACGGAATTCCATTTCCAGTAGAATAATTTTTGTTGTAATGTTGTTTTGCGTAGTCCCAGCTGTAATTCAGTTTTTGGTAGAGACAATCTGTTGTTAGACGGCTATTCAGCTTTAAGTGTGAAACCGCGTTAACATTACAGTGTATAGAGGTCTTTTTTGCTATGTTTGCTTACGAATTGTGCCTTTTTGATTTTTGGTGGCAAATTTAGTTTAGACACAGTATTGTAATCGTAAAGAGGTTTTGTGCTTTTTACACTGTAATTCAGCTCTGGTTCTATCTGTTTAGAGTACAACTCATTTGTTAATGAAACCGTTGGTTATTTTAGACGCTGAAGTTTGAGTAGCACATGGCTGTCCCGGTTTTGGACTGAGTTTCTAGTGGCGAATGGCGCCATGCAGCTGAAAATCAGCATTCAGTGAGAATGGTTAATTTCTACGCTGTATTTCAAATCCGGTTGATAAATTCTGTGTTATGCGTTTTTAGTGTTCTAACACCGAGATCCACGTATTTGTACTGTGGTTGGTGGTCCTTGGTGCGGTCGTATTGTTTCCATCACGTGTTTGGCATCATTTTCTCCTGGTAAAGAGGGCCATGTGGTTTTAATGTTGCATCACTTACTGCCATTTTGTGTTGTGGTGATTGAAACCCACATGGCCACCATCTTGGAGTACTAACAAAGGAGCCACATGGCTGAGATGCCATATTGAATTCCGTTGCATCATCATTTTTGTTTTTTTGTGTTTAACTGTTTTTACATTTTTGTTTGGAAAGGAAACTTTTTATAAGAGTCATTACGTGACGTTTTTACAGGATTTTTGCATAGGTTTTAGTTTTGTTTGACTTGTTCAGATGTAGCGTCTTTATACAATTCATCTGTTTTCGTGTTTTATCTTTGTTTTTGGATATAGCTGTTTTGTTTTTTATAACTTTTTCAGTTTTATGTAGGCATTTATGTTTAAGCAGCTTTTTCATAGGGTTTTTGTTGTGTAACCATTGATTTTCAATAATAGACTACAGTGTGGAGTATAACTGATCCATTGGGCTGGTCTACGTGAAATGGGAGAAAGCAACACGTTTGTTCCAGCCTTCAACGTGTGAGGAGCAGATTCTGAAACCCACCCCACGTGTAACCGCGTCAGTACCGGGGGTGGGGAGAGCAACTTCCGACCTTGTTTGCACAACGAAAGAGGGTAAAGTGCATCTG
>BLSH010000002.1:30439-44175 GCA_018402905.1 Glandirana rugosa
AACAATGATTAATCCATAACCGTTTTTCCCGTTTATGATATAATAGTTTGTATTTGTGTCTTTTATACCATAATTGTACTTTGTATGGAATTATATCAGGAAGACGTCGTGGACCTACTACCGACTTGTACAGAGCCCTTAATAGTGAGGTTCTCGGACCCCCCTCTACGGACACCACTTGAAGTCCAGGACGTCCGAAGAAGGACAGCGGTCCATCGCGTCCCATCGTTACTCGGAAACGAGTCCCCACTATCGTTCCACGTACGTACACAGGAGGAAGACCTATATCCCCCTGTGGTTACGATTCTCCACCGATTTCGTCCCCAGGCAGTAGGTGCTGCAGAAGGACTATATTAAGGTATGTTTCATGTTAATACCATATTTTCTGTGTTTATGTTTGATAATATAGTATTTGCCCTTTTTGCCAATACCTAATTAGTAACAATATGCTGTGAATGTCTTCTTTGGCCTCATGCATGCTCTAAGCTTTTTTCACCTCCTTTTTTTCTTCTACATGCCTCCCCAGCATGTTGTCCAGTGTCCATACACACTCAGAGGGTAGGGTTGCCACATCATCCCTTTAATCCAGGACACATATGAATTACACATGTTCTGAGGCTGATTTAATGCAGATAAGGCACCAATTGAGTTTAATTACCACCTTAATCAGCCACAGAACCTGTGTAATTAGTATGTGTCCTGGATTAAAGGGATGATGTGACAACCCTATCAGAGGGCCGCCATCAGGGGGTACAAGCAGTACTGTTGTAAGGGGCCCCAGTGTCTCAAGGGGCCCTTACAACAAAGACTTTAGCAGTCTTTAACATTGGAGTCTATGGGAGGGGAAGTTTGGGGAGACCATTCTCCTGAACCCTAGGCGACAAAAATAACAAACTTTCCCCACAAGGTAAGGCCCCCCTGGACCACAACTGGTTCAAATTTGGGACCTGCAGCACCTATGCTTTGACACAAGGTCTTATTGCAAGCATTGAGTGAGGCAGTGTTGCCTGTGCACTGCTTTTGGAAGCCCTTGGATTTCAAACTAGCATGCATTGCACACTTTGCTGGGTCATGCTTGGCAGGCTACATCTCTCAAGTGTGACAGAGTGTATTGTTCCTACTGGGGCTGCAACATGTGTACACCCCTGGCCAGTGGGCAGATGTGGTTGAATGGCCCAGTGTGTCGGTCCTGGGCAAGGTTGGTGGTCAGAAGGTGGGGCAGGTTTAAAGCTGTGTAAGGGGCTCCCAAATTTATGATGGCTGCACTGCCCACTCAGCCTGCTAATGCCACAATTATTTATGTCAGGTGCAGTTTAGGCGTCCCCCCCCTCCCAAAACACACACTTTTGCCACATTAATTTTTGCTTTGCAACCAGGCAGAGTGCTTGAGGTGTTCTTATTATGTGAAACCTAAGCCCCATGCTCCCAAAAAGTTACATCATTTAAAACTACTGTATCTCCAGAAATATCATCTCCTATACACACTCTCCATCTTTTTTGTTGGGGACATTTCCCTACTATTTTCCCAAAACATGTAGTGCAAGGCCTGCTTGCTTTTCTACTTATTTTATCTCATGTGATCTCTTTTGTTTGAATATGGTTGGAAAAGTGTAATTAGCCAAGTCTATTTTCTGTAGGTTGTATTTCTCCCATGTCTTTACATCTTGACTGAGCTGGGAATGGAAGTCTAGCCTTATGTTGCCCTTGCATTTGTATGTAGAATAACATTTTTGTTTGGCAAAGTATTCATTTTTTTTATTTTTTATTTACAGTTTCCTTCCAATCCCCAGCAGTGGCAGGAAGTTGCTGCACAGTTCATGCAGCAATGGGATTTTCTGAACTGCGGGGGTGCCATTGATGGCAAACATGTTCGGATTGTACCACCACCCAACTCGGGCTCTTATTACTTTAATTATAAGGGGTTTTGCAGCATTGTGATGCTGGCCATAGTGTCTGCAAACTATGAATTTCTCTACTTGGATGTGGGGAAGAATGGCCAGAACACCGATGGTGGCGTCATCATGCAGACGGAGTTCTATCGGGGGCTTATGAATGGCACCCTCAACTTGCCACCTCCAGACCACAACGTGGAGGGTCTGAACTTTGTTTTCGTTGTGGATGAGGCTTTTGGGCTTGGGGAACATATCATGAAGCCGTTTCCGCAACGTAACCTGACCGCTGACCAGCTGATTTTTAACTACAGACTGTCACATGCTCGCAGAGTGGTGGAAAATGCGTTTGGCATTCTGGCCAACAGATTTCGTCTGTTTTTAATACCGATAAACTTGGCTTTATATAAAATAAACCATGTGGTACTTTGCTGCTGCATTCTTCATAATTTTTTGCGCAGGAATGATGCAGCCCTGATGCAGCCCTGCCAGGCCCAAGTACAACAACATCAACTGAAGGCCGTCTGACAGATGCAATGGCAGACCTTCAAAGTCGACGTGCTACCTTGGCCACCCAGAACGCCAGAGAATTGCGAAGAAAATACATGGAGTATTTTGTGGGGAGAGGGGCTGTGTCCTGGCAAAACATGATTCCAGATCATTAATCTTATCCTTATAAATGGATCCTTCATTTTAACTATTCTTGTCTGTGTGTTTTTTCATGTGGAAAAAGAGATGTTCTATGTGTGCTTTATTTTTGCTCTTGCTCCAAGAGAGAAATCTAACCTTCATTTCTCCATGAGATCCAAATCTCACCTTCTGAAATGTATTTTGGTGTGCAGGGGTTGTGCTACATATACACAAACATAAAATGTTGTTGGTGTTCATGCATTCTATGCATGAAGACCAAAAACATAATGCATTACCAACTTTTTGAAATGTTAAGAGACGAACTACATCTGTGTTGACCACATAGAATAGCACAT
Organism: Glandirana rugosa; assembly: GCA_018402905.1. Lineage (NCBI taxonomy): Eukaryota > Metazoa > Chordata > Amphibia > Anura > Ranidae > Glandirana > Glandirana rugosa. Next base: position 33,315 of record BLSH010000002.1, read on the forward strand.
TTGCAGTTTAAAGACCAAACTTTATGGAACTCACAGGCATACATAAAGTAAAGAAGAAGTCACACACTGTAAGTATCAAATATATATTTATATTGTTTGCACATTCTGATGTGCTTAGCAACATTTGAAATCCACATATAAAAGCAGCTTTAAAAACAGATATAAAACAAGATAGAAAACTAGAAAACCTGGTAAGGCTCCAAACAAAAGCGTCTAAACATGTACTCCATCACATCAGGGGTTGTCAAGTGTCATCTTTTTGTGTGGGCAAACCCCCCTTCCTCCAAACTGGAGTTTCTTGGAGAAAGGCGTGTTGCATCTGAGAAATGTGTGAGTGCACCACATCAGTGGTTCCAAGCTGATGCGTGCCCACCCCCAAAACGTGTCAGCTCAGAACCCATGATTGGATCAACTCACACATTTCTCAGATCCAACACCCCTTTCTCCCAGAAACTCCAGTTTGGAGGAAGGGGCGTTTGCCCACACAGAAAGATGACACTTGCCAAACCCTGATGAAATGGAGTTCACGCTTTTTTGGGAGCCCCTTTAATGTGGGCAACATGCCCTAAAATGGGGTCCACCACACCAGCCCAATTGCAAGAAGATTCTCAAAATTTTGCCAGCATGTCCCCAACATCCCTCAGTCGCTGCTGGAGGTTCTGTGCTGCCCTCTCTTGTTCCTGGGCGACCCTCCGCAGTTCCCGTGCTGCCTTCTGTATCTTCTCAGGCACCACTGGATGTCCCGGCTGAGGCGCCCAATGGTGCAGTGTGGCAGCTTGTTAGCTGTACGTAGAGGAAAATGCATAAGGTCAATGATGTGCAGCATAATAGCTGATGATGGCTTGGATGGGCCTAGTTTTGGGGTAATTGTTTGGGGGAGAGGGGGTGCACTTTCCCAACACTTTAACCACTTCCCGACCGCCTGCCGTGTTTTCACAGTGGCAGTCGGGTTGCTGTGCGCGAATCTGCGTAAAAAGGCGGTGATCTGCAAAGGGCCACTAGGGGGCGCGCCCACCACACTCCAATTTCCGCTGGCAAGCTGTGATGAGCGGCCACAGGCAGAGTCATTGGTCCCAAAAAAGTGTCCAAATTGACGTTTAAAGCGACGCAGTGCCAAATCGAAAAAAGTGCTCTGGTCCTAAAGCTGGAAAACCTTCCGGTTGGTAAGTGGTTAAAGGCAACAATAATAAAGGCTATGGCCATACTTTCCAAAAATGTCAAAAAGGTGTGTTGGTTTATTAACTGCTGTCTGCTGTCCCATGTACCAAATAGGCATGTCAATACACAAGAAACAAGAATAGAACAGTACTTACAAGGGCAAACAAGAGGTTCCCTCGGGGACTGGGGATGTTGGGGCATCTCCTGGCAATCCGAGTCTTCTAAAAAAAAGAAAAAAAGGCATTCATTGAGCATCCCAAAGTCACTACAGGTTCAACACATACATTGCGGGATATGTTTCAAGTGTACCAACCTTGCAAATGGGCTGGGCTGCCCACATCTGCTGGGCTTCCACCACCGGCTTGGGGGCCCTCGGGAGTCATTTCTGAAACTAAACAACAACAAACAGACAATGATGCCATTTGCCAGTGCCAAAATACTTGTCAAGTGGCAACATTCGTCAACTCCTACAGCTGCCCCCCCCTCGCTTCTATGGGATGTGGGCTGTCTGCTATCCATCATATGCATTTGTGTGCCTTCCAGCACTGGGGGCTATCCTCTCAGCATATCTGCACTAGCAAGGCTGGATTAATGGGCACTGATGAATCAGTCAGCAGCCTAAAGTGATATTTATCCTTTAATTTAGGCCTGACACCCCCGCCCACCCCCTTTTGGGCACCTAGCAGCACCCCTGGTTGTGTCACAATTTATCTAATTGTCATTTAGCACTTATCTTCTGGGGATGAAGGTGGGCTTACAGCCACCTCGGCTGAGGGGCCAGGGGTGGCCTCATCGGTGGGTTCCTGAGGGGGGTGGGCCATTTTTTTTTGTTTTCCTGTTGCAAAATACAAAAATAACATAAGTGCAAAAGCTAAAGGAATGTCTGAAAACAGTCTAAAATGGTATTCTTCATATACAGTATGCTGGATTTGGAAATTAAATTTGGGAACCCCAAGGCATACAAAGATTCCAAAAGTTCACAGATAATTCTCTCTAGCTACTTTGGCCAAGAACAGATCCATACACTGAATTTACACATCTACATACTGTTTACAAAAATAAATTGCTTACTTTTTTCAAGGATCCGATGGATCCGGCGCAGCTGGTCGGACTCTCGTGTTTTAAATCCGACCAGCGCTTGCGCAGCTGATCCTTGCTCTGCTGGACCCCATGTTTTGTGTAAATGCGCTGGATGACCCTCTCCAGCACATAGTCCTTGTGACTATTGGGCCTTTCATAGTCCCCCCTCCTACAATCATAGTCTTTGGCTTCTAATATGGCCACCATATCGGCCATTTCTAGCCTGGTCATGGGGGTGGCTTTGGCCTTCCTGTGCCTCCTGCTGGAATCCGCCATGCTTCCTGATCGTTCGTCGTGGGGGCGATCGTTCGTTCCGTGGAGGCGTTGGTACATGTCACGCCCCAGAATCACGACGCACCTGAGAGCAGTACGCATGCGCAATGTAAAGCAAGGTATAAAAGATGAACAAACAGTCAGGGAAATTGCCATAGGTAGGAATGCTCTGTGTGACGAGCGCTGTGGGACGACCGCTGTGGAAACAAAGGTTCGGCAAGATTTTCAGATATAGGTGGGTAGAGGCCTATACTGTTATGCTTGGATTGCAGGTACATGGGGGCCCCATGATAACCTCTCATACTTGACAATTGTCCCGGATTGACCAGGAAAGTCATGCTATTTACTAAGCTGTCCCAGGATATCTGTGTCCTGGGCAGCATCCCGGAGCCTGTATTGTGCCCTCCTAAACCCCCCCTGTACTGTGCACTTCTGCTCACCCCTTTGTGTTGATCAGTCTTTGATTTATGGCATGTTTTAAAATCTATTTGATTGAAAGTAGTGATGAATATATGTTTAATTTCATCAACAATTTATACGTAAATTCTTGAGAGCAGGTGCATAAAACAGAGCATGCTGGTAGGGGCCCTAGTGCCTTACTTTGCCCAGGGGCCCATGGTGGTATTAAGAGCGCCCTGTTGGGAAAAATGGCTTATACTGCTTAGGTTTGCTACATCATCCATTTAATTCAGGACAGATATTAATTACTCAGGTTCTGTGGCTGATTAAGGTGGTAATTAAACTCACTTGGTGCCTTACCTGCATTCAATTAGCCTCTGAACCTGTGTAATTAGTATGTGTCCTGGATTAAATGGATGATGCAGCAAGACTAATACTGCTTGGCTTGGGGCATAAATTTGGTGGGGCTTTTATAGGGGTATGCTGGGTGAAGTTGCACGATGCTTTGTCTTCTGTCTTGCAGGCATAATGAGCGACAGATTTTTTGGCCAGGACTTCCTGCCCAAATTCATTGACCTCTACCACCAGCTACCATGCCTGTGGAATGTCCAGCTGAAGGAGTATGTTAACAGGACCCCGCAAAAAGGCAGCTCTAAGCCAGCTGGTTGACCTCTGTAAAGAAATAAACCCTGAGGCAACCACTAAATATGTGCAGCAAAAAATTGCAAACCTTCACACAACCTTTGGCAGGGAGGTGAAGAAGGTAGAGAAATCCAAAAGGTCTGGAGCTGCAGCATCTGCGGTGTATGTACCTAAATTGTGGTACTTTCACAGCCTGCAGTTCCTACAGGGTGTATCTGAGGCTAGCCCCTCAATCTCCCCCCTTCCCTCAACATCAGGGGAGGTCGTGTCTCCTAGACACGAGGAGGAAGAGGAGGCCGTCATCACCCAGGTATAGTGTTGGTGAACATATTGTAAAGATAAAATACAATGATAAGAACTAAACATTATTGTCCAAACATTGGAGTCTTAACACATTTGTTTCTAGATCCAAACACAGTTGTGGCCTAAAGTCATTTTAAGTATAAATCCAAATGCTGGTGCCAGAATGCTAGTGTTTGTCATTTCTAATTATTCAATAAGCAACAGTAATGAAATGTAAATTTGTTTGGATTCATCCCCCACACAAACAAACATATTCTAATATTGTCACTTTTTTATACTCAGGAAAGTGTCACCGACACGGTGACTGAGGAGGAGGCAGCTGGGCCATCACAGCCATGCGTGTCCAGGATTCCTCCACTGGAGGTTGGGAGGAGAAGGAAAAGGAGGGCCCAGGACGCTGATGAGGCTGCGGCTGCATTTTTTCAACAGGCAACCCAGGTCCTCCAAAGGGAACCTGACAAGGAGGAGTCCTTTGCCTCATTTGCAGCTGCAAAGCTGAAGAAAATGACGGAGCACCAAAAAAATATGGCAGAAGCCTTGCTGACCGAAGTGCTCATCAAGGGGGCGATAGGGCACATTACCACTACCACCAGGCTAGTGGATGATGCCCCACCACCACCTCCACCACCTGCCCCATCCCAACCACATCCAACCCAGTGGTAGTATTATCCCCAGGGCCCCCAACAACCCTGGTCTGGGGATTATGGGCAGTACCCCCATTGAGGGCTTTATTTTTTGTTTGTTTTTGTGTATTTGTTTTTTTTTGTTTTAATTTTTCACATATTTTGTTATACTTTATACATTTGTTTTCTGTTATATTTTCTTTGATGAAAAATGACTATCATTATTTAATTTTTATTCTTTATGAGTGAAAAATAAAGAATATTTAAAATAACAATACTTGCCTAAGTTTATTAAAGAAAATGACAGGTTTGAAGTAGGCAGTTACATTAAAAATAAAAGTTATAACAAATAGTAAGGGACCACAAACACTATTCAAGGAATTCACATATTTCAGAGATTATAATATTGGGGAAATGGCAAATAGAAGAAAAGAGATTGAAAATAATGCAAATTCTATTAATATCACTACAGAACAACTGTCTTTTATTACATTAGTATCATGTGTATCACTAGCAATGTGCATCTTCATTATTATCCCATTGAAAAAGATGCTAATGTGCGCCGCATTTCACTATATGAATTGAATTGCCAATAGACAAACGAATATGCAATTGTAAAACAGAAACCTAGTTATACACGGACGGACACTTCCGGCCGTTCCGGACTTGGCGCAGGCGTGTTTAGCACAATACAACTTGTTGTACCAACTACTCTGTACACACGATACAACGGTCGTATGAGAGCTTGTTGGTGCGACCAAGTTTTCTAGTCTGCTCATACAACTCCCTTGTACGAGTTGTATGTTCGACTGTTCAAATCGTGCATACGAACGATCGATTTAGCATACAACGGTCGTGAGTACGACCTGTTGTATGCGATCGTCGAACCGTGTGTACGAGGCTTTAGAGTTACAGAGAGTTTTGTTGTTGTTGGTTTTGAGGAATGTACAAGTTGTAATATTCCTATTTTGGTCAAAGTGGAACTTTAACTTGCATGTAGATAAATGTTTGGTTCTTTCAGTGACAGGATGAAACATTCTAAGGTATTTAAATGTGTAGGTCTGGTCAGTGAATCATATAAAGATTATTGTAACTGTATAATCAAATTGGTATTTTTAAAATCAGTCACATTGAACATACTGCAAAATTTGGAAGTTGCATTTGCTATAGATTGCTTTTTCAGTGTTAAACTGAATTGGGTGTAGCAGTTATTGGCAAAACACTGCCAGCGTTTACTATTTTTATTGTCTACCAAGAGGTCCTCTTCCACTATTGTTTGTTGTATATTTACTGTCCATACCGTATCTCGATTTCTATTCAGCATGTCTCCTCTATCTTTTGTTCCTTGAATTGGAAAGATGGCGGGAGTAACCTGCCCAAACAGGAATAGTAAAACAGAATGAAATACCAGATATAAGTTATGTTTCAGAGGTCTATGGCATTTTAGTTTCACTAGATCAAAGTGGGAATGTCAGTGACCATTTACCAATGTACATGAATGTTCTATTGTTTATCCTTTATCTTTAACCTACAAAGAAGACAGAGTAATAACTTTTGTCTATAAGTTATCTTTTTCAGGTTCAGTGAGTTCCTGAAAGTGTATGTACATATAAAGCAGGTGTATTTACATAGCTGCACACATGCATAAATACACACACCTAAAAGAACGTAAAGTATAATAGGCTAGGTACTCCTGTTTCATAGTATTCTTTTTTTTTTTTTGCACCATTTTAAACCCTGCATCTCTTCTTCCTGTTTGTAATGGTGAGAATGACTTTTTTCAAACTAACAATACTAACCCCTCTAATTCTAACCAAGATTTCAGGACCTAGTAGGACAACATGTTAAGGATCACCACAACTGTCTCTTTTGTGGTGAGTGGGATTTTGTGATTTTGTGGGAGTCAACAACCATCAGTCCGGTGAAGGAGGCTCCCATCCCAGACGCTAAGAAACTTTTTGTCAATGGTTCCAGGTATTACACCCCAGATGGTAAGCCACACACAGGTTATGCAGTGACTAGTCAGTGAAATGGTGCAAAAGGATTCATTGAGTTCCCACGTCTGGGTCATCTCCATGAGGTTTGTTCGGAAGTCAACCAAAAACAGGGTTGTACTTTCCTCAGCAGCTGTCTTATTTACATTCCCAGCTGATTGGGTAGGTGCAGGCCCTGCAACATGAACTTCAAAAAGTCCACCACATGGTTCATGAGCCCCTCCCGGACCCTGACACGATAACCAGTTTACATTCTATCCAACCAGGTGATTGGGTTGATGTAAAGAAACAGAGGACGGGACTAGAACCAAAATACCTTGGGCGGCTCCAGGTTCAGCTGACCACGCTGACCATGAGGTACAGGACAACTGGATCCATGCCAGCCACTGCAAGAAGCTGCTCAACTACACCAAAGAATGAGGGGTGTCTTTTTAATTTATATCTTTAGCTTAGTGTATTTTAGCAAGGATGTTAAAATGCACCTCCAACTGGCTAAGACAGTGAACAGGACCAATTGATGGGTCTGCTCTAAATCTCCACTGAGCCTTAGTACCCCAGCAATGGCAGTGATATATATGATGTTTGTATTGGCATGAAAAACTAGCAAAGACCACAAGAAGACACTTGTCAATAGGATAACTAGGTAGCCCACAGGTGTGCTTTAACTTTAGTTTTGGTAAGAGGGATAGATTTGTAAGATCCACCACTTGTGAGAAAGGTATAATAGCCAATCTTAACAATGAAACCCATAGCCTTTTCAGTAATGCTAATAGACCAGATTACATCTGTTGGAAGGAAGGGTGTGACTTTCAGAGCGAGGGAGCAATCCCCCAGTCTATCCTGTTACTACTCAATGCACGTGACCGTCAGAGTGATTCCTCCTGTGTGACTAACTGGCCCTACTACTTCTTATTGATGTGGAAATATTTTAGATATTTTGGTGAAGTGACGTATATTTTGGTCAAACCCTTATTAGGACTGTGAAAATCCATATTTTCATCAAAGTGCTCCAAGATATCCTTTGTTTGGTCTCTTTTGATTCTGAATTTGTCCCCTGAGATAGAGAATTCTGAATATACCATGCCCAGTCAAATATATACATTTTACAGGAAAAATATGTACTTTATATATTCCATGTTTTCATATGAAACATTTGCCTGGTTTGTTTTTTACAAGGCTGGTTCAAAATAGCATCTGCTGGTGCCTTCAATAGCTTAATTAAATGCAGGGCAATTAAGTGTATCCTTTGTCTTTTGAAGGTGATATAATGATAGTGGGGGCCTTTCCTGTCTCTAGGACAAAAGGCTTATACATATTAACAAAGTTACCCTGTTGTCTTCAGGGGGGACATTCAGACATTATGTCTCTGTCTAATGCAGACCCTTACCATGTTAATTTAGGAACTGTTTGGTGGTCTTAATTAACCTAAACACACAGGGGACATGAAGGCGCCGAAAATCTTGGATGAAAAAGCATGAAACTCCGCAAGCTTCAATTCCAGCCAATCAGGAGTCACTGGAACTTTAGACCAATGGGAAGGCGCCATGGGGGTGAATAGAGTTAAGGGTGGGATTAGGGCAGAGAGTGGGTTTAAAAGTGGGCCCAAAACATTAGTAAGGCCCTTTCAAGCCTAGGAAGCACGGGGTCCTGCTGTCTGTGATAAGTATTTCTTTGTTTCTCTTGCTTTGCTGTAACTTTTTCTGTCCTGCAGTTTGTCTTAATACTTTTATAACATTTGTAAGTACATTGCCACAGCTTTCTTTTTGTATTACTAGTTTGTAATATTTATTGGTAACATCTTCACTTTTAAAGGTGTACCAGCTATGTCATATTTGGTATTAGTTGATTAACACAAGTAAGTAAGTTACAATAAATTAGAACTTTAATTTTTTAGCAAAGGTGTCATGGATTATTGATTTCATTCATAATAACTGCAACTGCACTGGTTGATGTTTATATAGACAAATGGTGGTAATCACTTATTTTATTTATCATTAAGTGTATACGTGTATTAGGTAAATATCTCCATAACAGATGTTGCCCCCTTGTGTGAGGACTTAAACTCTAAGGCTTCATGCACACAGGACTTAAAAAAATCAGCCAAAAAAACGTCAGTAGCTTATCAGGGATGTTTTCAGCTTTTACCAGCGTTATATTACCGCCGTTTTTTCACGTTTTTTTCATGTTTTTAAAGGGCCAGTGTTGTTTTTTTTTTTTTAATTGGTCTAAAATGTCCAAAAACGTTGGGGATTGACGTTTTTGAGCGTTTTTGGACGTTTTTAAGAGTTTGAAAGTTTTTACAGCTGAAAACTGTCCAAAAAACCCTCAGCTCTTGGGTTTTTTTTACAGCTCAAAAACGTCACTGCTAAAAACAGTTGATAACAGCCTGTGTGTGCATGAACACATAGGATAACATGATGGAGGGTTTATTGACTGTAGAAAAAAAAACGTCTGCAGCTGAAAACAGCTGCTGAAAAACAGTCAAAAAATCGTTCTGTGTGCATGAGGCCAAAAACGGTAGTTGTTATCTATGTCTGTTTGTTTTCACCTCTGAACACCTAGACTAGTAAGCTTTTTCGAACATTGTTTTTGTATAAAGCCTTTTATCTGTACTAATGCTTTGATGAGACTGATATGAACAGTATAATTTAAATAATTGTACTGAGAGTGTATGTGAAAAACATCCATTGCTGCTCGGTTGCGCCTAATGGCAAGAAGTGTGTAAGAGTTAATGCTACGGGCTCTGATTGGACTCTTTGAGGCAGTGGAAAATTTTGGATCTGTGCCTTTTCTGCCAAAAAGCAGTTCCAGTTGACCCTTGAATGAGATCTAAATCAAGATGCTTCCCAATCTTTGATTGAAACGCAACTGTGGGCCTAGGTCACCTTGAATGATCTTGATGTGTATGAATCTGTATTTCTTGGTTATCTACTAACTAGTTTGTAGTTTTGTGAACACTGGCTAGAGTATAACTGCTACAAACCTTATTGCTGATAGTTGTGCCCTTTTCTGCCAAAAAGCAGTTCCACTTGACCCTAGAATGAGAATAGGCCAGGCTTTGTGATTGAAATGCACCTGTGGGATTGGGGCTGTATTTCCACTAGTGCAACTCCAAAGTCACACGATTGAGAGTGTGACTGGGAAGTGCAACTTTAGTGCGACTTTGAATGCAACATTGATACAAATTTACATTCTGGGTTGAGGTTGCATTGGGAAATCGCATCAGAGTACTGCAGGCACCTTTTCCAATTCGCATAGACTGGAACAGGAGCTATTGAAATCAATGGGTTGTTACTTGTAATGCAACTTTATGTCCAAAGTCGCATGACAAGTCGCACTTATGGAAACAGAGACTAAATCCCACAAAATGTACTTGAGTATGAATCTTTCTTCGTTGCAATTACTAACTGGGAATTGTAATTAGACCTGCATACTATACTGTGGCTTACGTGAACCATACTGCTAAGATCCTGTTTCACCTAAGTGTTTTTCAGCTTATAAAATACTCAGGTGTGAATGCAGCCTAAGGCCTCATACACACGGGCGTTTGCACAAAAATAAGCAAAATGCCGGGCCTGACGTCAGGGAAAAAAACTGACGTTTTGCTTGGCGTTCTGCATTGACGTCAATGCACGTTTTTTCACGCTAGCTTTTTGCGGCGTTTTACGCCTCTATTCAAAATCAATGGTCCCCTATGGGAGCCCATTGATTTGAATAGAAGCCGCACCAGAAGTCGGATCATGGTGATCCGACTTGCGGCGCGACTTGTGTTCTAGGTGTCTTAAAGGGGAACCCCCGCAAAAAATTTGCGTGGGGTCCCCCCCCCCCAAGAGCATACCAGGCTCTTCGATCTGGCATGGATTTTAAGAGGAGCACCCACGCCAAAAAAAAAAATGGCGTAGGGTCCACCCCAAAATCCATTCCAGACCCTTATACGAGCACGCAGCCTGGCAGGCCAGGAAAGGGGGTGGGGACAAGCGAGCGCCCCCCCTCCTGGACTGTACCAGGCCGCATGCCCTCAACATGGGGAGTATGGGTGCTTTGGGGCAGGGGGGGCTCTGCGCCCCCCACCCCAAAGCACCTTGTCCCCATGTTGATGGGGACAAGAGCCTCTTCCCGACAACCCTGGCCATTGGTTGTCGGGGTCTGCGGGTGGGGGCTTATCGGAATCTGGAAGCCCCCTTTAATAAGGGGGCACCCAGATGCCGGGCCCCCCACCCTATGTAAGCGGATTTAATAAAATATTTTAAAAAGCTGTGTAGTGTTTTTTTTTGTACATTTTTTCCCCCCAGGTAAATGGGTAGGGGTATGATGTACCCCATACTCATTTACATAGGGTGGGGGGCCCGGCATCTGGGGGCCCCCTTATTAAAGGGGGCTTCCAGATTC
>BLSH010000002.1:67897-82598 GCA_018402905.1 Glandirana rugosa
TGGTACATTGAGGGTTTGTTAAAGGGACATGTTGAGAGGAGGGTTGAGTGGTCTCGGTGTGTCATACTCCGGTCTGGGTTTGTGCGAGTCGGACATCCGTTGGTCCGTCCGGGAGCGTGATGTATAGACTTCCGTTCAAATGGCCTTTGACTTGTTGTTTCCCTTAATGCGTTACACACAGGTCGAATTGGGGAACGGCTGGCGGCTAGTCGTAAACTGCCGCCGTTCCACCGAGCACTCGCGTTTAGCGGCAGTATACTGCCGCCGGCGCTAGTGCTCGGCACACGCGCGCGTGCGGGGGATCCGCGCCGGCTACGTTATTTCATTGGCAGGGGCGATCTACAGAGCCAGGCCAAAAATCATTGGCCTGGCACTGTAGATTGAAAGGCCCTCTGTCAAATGCGCTTGCATCGGCCGCGCCTAGGGGGCGTGCGCGCGCACACGGCTCGTGATCGCGGCCGCCGTCATATGACGGCGATTTGCGCTCACGAGCCACCTTGCCGCCGTCAAATGCTGATCGGCGGTCGGCAAGGGGTTAAGCTGGACACACATTGCGTAATTCCCTTTGTTGTTCAGTTTCCGGTAAACTTGCCTTCAGATATGTAGTGCGAGGGCCTGCCTGGTTGCCTACAGGCTGAGCGTGTTTGGGTCTGGCCTCATACTGTGTGGCTCTGGTGAGTTGGGAGGAGAGTTGTACAGGGAAATTGTTTGGGAGTTACATGGTGTGTGGCCATATGTGGACTCTGTGCCTTGGCTTTCCTTATATGTATGGGCCTGCTGTATTCTCCTTAGTTAGTACCCATAGGTGTCCTTCCTGTCCTAGACTCCTACGGTACCCTAACTAGTAATCTGTGTCTTGCATGCCAGCAATAACAGCGCGCCTGTGCTGCACTATGCCCCTGAAATTCATGTGAGTCCGGGTTGATTAGTGTAGGCAGTTTACGTTGTATGGGTGAAGGATAACATTATCTGATTTCCAGATTGATAAACAGGTTAAAAGGTGTGTAGCCTGTATAAAGAAGGAAGTGTACATGTGGGAAGGTTGTTTTCAATCCGGGTATGTAGACTATTTCCCATACTTAAGTTAGAGAGGCTTAATGGGGACTGCCGGAGGAGTGGGGGGGGTGGAGCACAGGTTGTCTTAAACGATATGGAGCTGGAAGCTTGCAGGAACACATTGAGAAGTCTGGTGCTGCATGTCGGTACAAGGGCTAGGAAATCCAACTTAGTCTGTCCAGCACCCAGGTACAATGAGAGGTGTTCCAGGACCTCAGAGAGGTGATTGCCTCTTTCTCAGTGGAACAATTTCCACTTTGTAAAGACAGGCAGGTGGGGATAGTATCCAAGTTTACTATGAGTCACATAGTAAGAGGCTTAATGGAGACTGCCAGAGAAGCGGGGGGCGGGGCACGGGGTGTCTTAAACGATATGGAGCTGGAAGCTCTCAGGAATACATTGGGAAGTCTGGTGCTGCATGTCGGTACAAGGGCTAGGAAATCCAACTTAGTCTGTCCAGCACCCAGGTACAATGAGAGGTGTTCCAGGACCTCAGAGAGGTGATTGTCTCTTTCTCAGTGGAACAATTTCCACTTTAAGACAGGCAGGTGGGGGTAGTATCCAAGTTTACTATGAGTCACATGGATTGGTGGATAACTCAGTTCCGTGGTTGTCAAAACCCAACTTGCATTTTTCTCATCTCTGAGTGCAGAGACTGAACACTGTGCATATAACTCAGTCAATTTTGGTACTATCCTATCAGACTCTACTGCGTTACACCCTAGAGTCCAAATTGTTCTGATGGTTTATGAGTCTGGACAACCTCAGATGATTGTTACTGCTGGGTGCTGGAGAAAGGAAGGGGTGGGGCTATGTCAATTAAAAAGAACAGACTCATGAGACAGCAATGCTGGCACAGGGAGGGGTCACGTCTAATTGATGCCAAGGTAGTGTCCCAACTGATCCTAAACAAAGTTAAAAATACTTGAGACCAGGGTACTGGTATCACATGTCTAGTGATCAGGAGAGGGCTGGGCTGGGGGCAGGGTGGCAATTGCCCCCCAGGCCACCCCAACTTACATTTAAAATGACCGACAGCCGATATCCGCTCACACTTTTTTTCTTCTTTTGGAGGAAGGAAGTAGGGGCCAGGGGCACAGCCACCAACTAACTGCAGGCAAAGGGGGGGCTGGGCCCTTTGGGCTGCCTCGGGGGGAGCTCCACCAGATTACACAGAGCAGGGATCTCCTGCTTACAAAGTCCTACCTCCTGGACCAGCTTCTATAATAGACAGCACACTGGTGATGTCTATTATAGGAGCCGGTCCAGGAGGAGGGTCTTCAGCGTCCACGCCAGGTAAGTGGGAGATCCCCGCTCTGTGTAATCCAGTGGCTCTCCTCTCTCTGCATTGCAGGCTGCATTGGATGGGCACTGGTGAGGCTGCATTGATGGGCACTGATCAGGCTGTGCTGGTGGGCACTGGCAAGGCAGCATTTGATGGGCACTGGTGAGGCTGCAATGGTGGGCACTGATGAGCTGCATTGATGCATTATTTTTGTTAATCCTCCTTTGTTGCTATTAACATTAATTATGTTACCACATTCTATCATATTTGTCTTGCTTCATAACATCAATATCCATTCTAAAACCAGGTAGGCATGGATGGTGAGCTGATTCAGTGGTTCAATGGGTCACTTGACTGGACTTGCCCCCAGGCCTAAGGCTGCCAGCCCTCCCCTGCTAGTGATGCATTGTATTCAGCATCAGTTACTTAGTGCAGTACACTACTTAGAGGAGTCTATTATACATCTTCCCTTGTCCTTGGCATGGATATAGCAGGAACACCGCAATGTACTCCTACTACCCCTGAGTGAAAGCTTTATATCAAACCTGACGCCCCCTTACACGTACTGACACTTCCGTTGAGATTTGGTGAGGAGTTAAATGTTTGGTAGTTTAACTTTGGGCAACAGGATTTAGATAGTGCCAACAGTTTGTGCGGGGCATGAATAGGAGGGCCCTTCTAAAGGAGTTCATAAGGGGAGGGGGTGGTACAAAAAGGAAAAGCTGCAGGGAATTATCTGATGGAGCTGGCTGAGGTAAAGTTTTAGGTGGAGGCGGGGTAGGCTTCCCTGAATAGATGAGTTTTCAGGGATCACCTAGTGATGAAAAGGGTAGGGCCTGGCTGGACACACAGGGTAAGGAGATCCAGAGGTTCTGGAGCAGTCCTGATGTTGAGCATGAGAGGGGAGGTAACAAGGAAGCTGGGAATCAGGATGTCTTAAGAGGGGTGGAGTTGATGAGTTGGGTGTTATCTTAAGATCATACTAGATTAATCCAAATATCTCAGGCTTGGGTTTTTTGAAAAGAAAAAATGTATTCAGGTACCGCCCTAGGGCCATAGCTTTAGTAAACTGCACCCTGTTTCTGTCCTGATGTGGGTAACCATCAAGAGACAGATGTAGAGTATTGTGTGCATTTAAGAGAGGACCCTAGAACCATTATTTTTTTGTTGTTTTAGGAATAAGCCTCTCAATTGTAATCATAAAGTGCAGTCAGGTCTACCTAAATTATAAAAGTTTTTAATAATTTTTTTCTCTCGCTCTCTCTCTCTCCTTTTTAAGATCTGTGTACCTGGCCTGCAAATGTACTGCTTGAACATTAATGTGGGATAGGAGTTATCTATTTTTATTTGTTTTTTTTGTCTCTTTATTTTGTTTTTTATTTCTTTTTGCTAAGTCGCTGCTGCAATAGATGTTTTTGAAGGTACTTTATAATATTTTTTTCAGGAGTTATGCACGGTTTGTTTGTTTTGTTGAATACAGATTCAATGCTTTTTGACATAAAGTGGAATATGTGTGATAAATGGTCTTGGTTGAAGCAGCATTAAACCTGTATGTTTTTTACTTTTTTTCTTTTTCTCCTTTCTTTCTCATTATCATTTTTACCTTCCTTCTTGTTCATTTTCATTACTTACCTCTCTTTCTTTGCCTTTACTTGTTTAATGTTATGATTCCCTAGGTTGTTCTCTTGGTTTCTATCTTAGATATATTTACATATTGTAACCGAGACATCAGTCGTATAATTTTTTTGTAAATTTTGAGGTTTTGGCGTTCCTGTCCAACTTAGTTTTGAGTCGGCTGGAGAACCACAGGCTTATAATGGTTTTCTGAAACATTTGTACTCCCATACTTCACAACCATTAAAGCCAAAGTATCCCTGGACATCCAGGTCCTATGTCTTATTGTAATTCTACATCTCCCAGTCCGCCTACTGCTTTAACCTGAGCCCCGTGAGTAAGTGTGGTGAACCCAGAGACTTGGCAGTATCATGCAGTGTTGAGTTTCCCCACCTTCAGGGGCTCTAGTAAGATACTGGCTGTCTCTTAGACTCTGTACCCTGTGGGGAACCCACTCTACCCATCCACATTACAACCCTTTTAAGTACTCAGTATTAATGGCCAAACCATTGCGCCTGTCTGGAATTCTTCCAATAACTATACACTGACATTCTCCTTTTTTCTTTTTGTATTCATGCACTGCTGTCCGGAGGCCCATCCCACCACTACCTGAAGAAACTACAACAACAAACCAAACCATATTTTGAGACAAAGGTGCAATGACTAGACTCTCCTGAACTTTCCGTCACCATGCTGAAAAGTGCCGTCTCGCAGTCCGATCCAATCTTTGCAATAATTTCACAGCATACCTAAAGCTACAGGACTAGATATGCCAGGATCCCGCCATTGATGTTGGAGTTCCGTTCTTCCAAGGCAGAGGAGCGTGGAAACATCGCAGCACAAGTACTCATGGTCCAGGTCTCAGAGGCACCAGAACTTCTTTGATCACTCAGTCTCAAGTCTACCTTGATGTGTCCCATCGTGCTCAAAATAAGAAGAGGAGGCCGCAGTGGTGGTGGTTGAGCCTTCCGGCAGTTGTGGGTGGGTGCAAATCATTGAGGGAGGGACTAAGTTCAAGAATGTACTTCGGGGGGAACTGATGTGAAAATATTTTAGATATTTTGGTGAAGTGACGTATATTTTGGTCAAACCCTTATTAGGACTGTGAAAATCCATATTTTTTCATTATTAAGGTGCTCCAAGATATCTTTTGTTTGGTCTCTTAATTCAGAATTTGTCCCCTGAGATAGAGAATTCTGAATATACCATGCCCAGTCAAATATATATATTTTACAGGAAAAATATGTACTTTATATATTCCATGGTTTCGTATGAAACATTTGCCTGGTTTGTTGTTTACAAGGCTGGTTCAAAATAGCATCTGCTGGTGCCTTCAACAGCTTAATTAAATGCAGGGCAATTAAGTGTATCCTTTGTCTTTTGAAGGTGATATAATGATAGTGGGAGGCCTTTCCTGTCTCGAGGACAAAAGGCTTATACATATTAACAAAGTTACCCTGTTGTCTTCAGGGGAGACATTCAGAAATTATATCTCTGTCTAATGCAGACCCTTACCATGTTAATTTGGGAACTGTTTGGTGGTCTTAATTAACCTAAACACACAGGAGACATGAAGGCACTGAAAATCAAGCTTCAATTCCAGCCAATCAGGAGTCACTGGAACTTTAGACCAATGGGAAGGTGCCATGGGGGAGAATTGAGTTAAGGGTGGGAGTAGGGCAGAGAGTGGGTATAAAAGAGGGCCCAAAACATTACTAAGGCCCTTTTAAGCCTAGGAAGCACAGGGCCATGCAGTCTGTGATAAGTATTTCTTTGTTTCTCTTGCTTTGCTGTAACTTTTTCTGTCCTACAGTTTGTCTTAATACTTTTATAACATTTGCAGGTACATTGCCACATCTTTCTTTTTGTATTTCTAGTTTGTAACGTTTATTGCTAACATCTTCACTTTTAACCACTTGCCAACCACCCGCCACAGTGTGACGGCGGCAAGGTGGCTCGTTATCGTGAAACGCCGTCACCTGACAGCGGCCGCGATAATTAGTATTGTGAGTGCTCGCACGCTCACTGTGTTCGGGGGGGACCAGGGAGCAGGTAGGGTGGACTCGATCGCCGCTGGCTACCCATGATGGCCCCCCGTAGTGAGAGAATGGAGGTCCGTGTAACACGGATCTCCGTTCTCATAGAGGGGGAAGGGTGGTGATCACAGGCTTCCTGTATATGGAAGCCGTGATAATCCCCTTTCCCCAGCCAGGACAGCCCACACACAGTTAGAACACGCCCAGGGAACACAGTTAACCCTTAGAACGCCCCCCCCTCTAGGTTAACCCCTTCACTGCCAATGGCATTTACACAGTAATCAGTGCATTTTTATAGCACTGATCGCTGTATAAATGCCAATGGTCCAAAAAAAGTGTCAAAATGATCCTACATGTCCGCTGCAATATCGCAGTACCACTAAAAATCGCTATTACTAGTAAAAAAAAAAATAAAAAAAATAAAAACCCCAGAAATGAATTCTCATCATCCGTAAACACGGCAACGTTTGCGCAAACCAATCAATAAAAGCCGATCGCAATTTTTTTTACCAAAAATATGAGGAAGAATATAAATCGACCAAAAGCGATGAAACAACATTTTTTTTATTTGTATTTTAGCAAAAAGTAAGAAATTTGTTTTTTTTTTTGCAAAATTGACGGTCTTCTTTTGTTTATAGCGGCAATCAGAAATGATGCAGAGGTGATCAAATACCATCAAAAGAAAGCTCTATTTGTGGGAAAAAAGGACGCACATTTCGTTTGGGTACAACGCTGCTTGACCGCGCAATTGTCAGTTAAAGCGACGCAGTGCCGAATCGCAAAAAGTGCTCTGGTCCTAAAGTGGGAAATCCTTCCGGGGCTGAAGTGGTTAAAGGTGTACTAGCTATGTCATATTTGATATTAGTTGATTAACACAAGTTTCTTTTCTGCATAATAGTAAGTTAAAATAAATTAGAACTTTAATTTTTTAGCAAAGGTGTCATGGATTATTGATTTCATTCATAATAACCACAACAGCACTGGTGGATGTTTATATAGACAAATGGTGGTAATCACTTATTTTATTTATCATTAAGCATATAAGTGTATTAGGTAAATATCTGCATAACATTATTCAGTTCTACAGCTTATAAGGCAATTCCCCCTAATGCAAGAGTTTCATGCGTCCTGGTAAAACTCGTCCCAGAATCTTAGGGCACGGCCAATCCTGAGGAATTGATGGTGTGAGAAAAGGTAAGAACAGCAGGGAGAGCTAGAAGGGAATTGTTTTCCAACTCTAACCAGGCCTGGGCATGGTTCCCTGCATGGAGATGGTGGGTAATTGAGCTTATGAGGCGATTGAACAACTTCTCATCCATTGTGGATGAGATGTTCAATTAAACAGTTGAGGCCATGAGGGAAATCACACAGGTACAGCGACAGATGAAGACTCTTGTGTTACAAGAAAAGATGGCACTTGATTATCTTTTAGCGTCTAAGGGGGGTTTCTGTGAATTCATAGGAGAAGACTGTTGTACCTGGATAGCAGACACTAGTGACAAAGTCTGGCCCATATGGATAAGATTAGATCCCTGCAAGGCAAAGCCAGAACTTTAGCTAGTGGTTGTAATCCCTTTAAGGGTCTGGGAAACTTAGGGGATTTCTTTTATTTTCCATTGGATCATGGTTGATATACTCATGTTATTTGTGTTTCTATTCTATATGCCGTGATGAGATGTTCCTTTTGCCTGATCGATCGAGCCACCAAAGCCCGAGCAGATGACCACATCTTCCTTGCCGAGACAAGAACCCCTGAAGTCCAGTCCATGTACCAGATGCAGAGGATTCCAGACCAACGAGCGATCGCTACAACCTCCCACTTCATGCCTTCCCTCTATTATTCGAGAGGCTCGGAGTCTACCTGTCAACCCTGGTGTCCTTTTGTTTGTTCTCTTTTATTTTTTTTAGACTCAAATTTTGATGGACTAAATGGTTTTCGTGAATGGACTGGTGTTAGTATTCAGAAGATCAATATTCATCGAGGGACAAATGGGAACATATGACAAAAGAGGAGGGACTGTTGTAGAAATGTGATTAAAATGTATTATGTATTGTCACAGTGTCTCCCACTGTCAGTTCTACTTGCGGCTAGCTCATAAGAGCGAAGCAGAGCAAACCGGCACTGGTGAAGGACCATTGGTAGTAAAAAGCTTCCTGTGGATGTGGAGAGGTGTTCGCTCTGCGAAGAAATGTCCGCCAGTGAGGGCCCCTGTGCGTAGATTTGTTAGTTTAGTGGAGAAAGGTTCGCTCTGCGAAGACATTATCAGATACCTATCTGCTTTTACAGAGGGATGTATGCTCGTGTATTTCTATGTGCGTGATCACCACGTGGAGAAACCATATTGTGTCCCCGCAGTCTCACCTTCATAGGAAGGTAGTATAATCCAGCTATGCATTGTTCAGAGCACAATGTATAATAAGGATTTGCGCCAATGGTAGAAGTGGGAATGTGTGCACAAGCTTGGTCGGAACAGCGTTCACGATTTCCCAGACGCCAATCCCACTGCACGTGGGTTTCTTTGTTTAACTGTGGAACACACAGAAGGTGTTCGTCAGGACACAATGACTCTATACATCAACAGTAATAGAGAAATTTGAATTTCAGGGCAACATACTATCCGATATGGTGCTGTACTCCACACCTTCTGAGCACAAGTGAATGCAACTGGCTTGTTATCCAAAACTTTTAGTATCTCTAACTGGACCCAACAAGGATACCCGTTATCACTATCACTTTTCAACCTAATGATTGAGCCCCAGGCGGAGGCTATCTGTTCTCACCCAGGCATCACAGGCTTTAATTTCAACGACTTCACCCACAAAATAAACCTTTTTGAACAGGATATTATTCTGCTTCAAGTTCTGACCAACCCAGAGTCCTCTCTATCACAGGCTTTTCAGATTTAATCCCAATTCAGGCTATATCTCTTACTACAAAGTCACCGCCACCGCCACTAAATCATTAATCCTATACCTAGGATTTTGAGGCTCCACAAAAAGCGCACTCCACAAGTCAGTTCCCTTTCACTTGGGAGTTCTGCAGGGATTCAGGATCTTGGCATCACCCTCACAGCTTCCCTTACCTCCCTGGCTGTCACCAATTACAAACCCTTGCTTTCCTAAATTGTTAAGGAGCTCAAACGCTTAACTCAGTTTGAGCTGTCCTGGTGCAGCAGATAAGAAGCGTTGAAGATGAATATCCTTCCCCAAATTATCCAGGTTTTTAGATCCTTACCTAAACACACCGTGAATCAATGCATGGCATCCCTGTCGAGAATCCTTAAATATTTTGTATGGAAAGGACAAAGGGCCATAAGCTTTCACTCATGTCTAATCAATCACATATCATCAGGAGGAGCCAGTTTTCCAGATATTAGGGACTACTATAGGGCTGCGCAATTAGATTAACTAACGGCCGGGTTCACACTATTGCGAATTGGATGAGGCTTTTCACCGCATCCAATTCGCATGTCAGCAGATTGTGTTCTCTATGGAGTCGGTTCACACATCTCCAGAGAGTCTTCTGGTCCGTTTCAGATCTGAATTCAGCCAAAAATTTGAACTGAAATCGGACCTGAAATGGTGAATAGGGACGCACTGGACCCCTGCTAAGAGACGCTCCGTGCTGCAGTGTGAACCCAGCCTTAAACACTGGTTTTCCTCTGAAGAGGCCCCTTTGTGGATACTGAGTTAATACTCACCCCTACCAAAGGCCTCCAATTACTCCTTCCAAGCGAAAAGTGAAAGTCTTGGGACCTCAAAACCCTAACTGCCACAGAAAGTCCTAAGGTGCCTATCCAAACCCCATTTCAAATTTTGAAGGCAAGAATCCCTTCACCAACTGTTAAACCCTTACGACGACAAGGCATTTAAATAAATAGGTGAAAACTTAGCCCAAACATTCACAGTAGCGCTTAGATAAATTACAAAACAGTAAATTCTCAACTCAATAGTCAACATAAGGTGATCTCCACACAAGGAAGAAGTCCTCCACCAGTGCACCAGAAACAAGCATCCTTAAGGAAAGAGGCTTACCAGCTGCTATACAAAATCAGGCATAATCTCTCCACACATGTCACATCGACCGCCCCATATCCCAGCACCAGTCTCAGCCTCAGCATCGATAACATGGAAACTTGATCAAGGAAATATTAAGTGCGCCAATTAGGCATCTGCCTCGACTTTTAGGTCCAGTTGTGCTCCACCTGCATCCTGGTCCTCTTCTGGCCTGTAGGCCCAGTCCAGCCTCTAATTTACAATCAACAACAGGTGGGAGGTCAATTACTGTGAGATTCCACCCCCGGCTGCTCTGTGTGCCCGATTGTGCGACTTGGGATATGTAAGGTATGTACCCCAGGAGGCTGCAGGATCAGGGACACCTCATTGTTGGTGGTCCATTCGAGGCTGAGACTGGTGCTGGGAGATCAGACGGTTGATGCGACATGTGTGGAGAGATTATGCCTGATTTTGTATAGCAGCTGGTAAGCCTCTTTCTTTAAGGGTGCTTGTTTCTGGTGCACTGGTGGAGGACTTCTTCCTTGTGTGGCGATCACCTTATGTTGACTACATTATTTATCATATGCACTACTGTACTTTCTATTTATTTTTTGATTCATCACTTTATGGACACTATTGAGTTGAGAATTCACTGTTTTGTAATTTATCTAAGTGCTACTGAAAATGTCACTATTGTGCAGTGGTTTTGTATATTAATGACAAGGCATTATTAATACCACGGACCTCCTCAAATGCAGGATCCCCTGCTCCTTAGAGGAACTAGTAGAGATAACAAATACCCACGCAGCACCAAATTACTTGCTTGCGGTTTCTTCATTTTATTGCCCAGTACCCCAGCCCAACAATCACTCTGTGCCCCAGAGCCTGGAATTTTTTTTACTCAAAGCTTAAAGTGAGTGTAAAGTCTTTATTTCTATAAAATAACAACCATGTTATACTTACCTGCCCTGTGTAGTGGTTTTACACAGAGCAGCCCAGAGCCTCCTCTTTTCGGGCCCCTGTTCGGCTTGTGACCCTACAGCAAGCAGCTTGCTATGGGGGCAACCGAGCCAAGCTGCAGCTCCGTGTGTCCATTCAGACACGGAGCCCTGGTTCGGTCCCGCCCCTCTCTCTCCTGATTGGCTGACTTTGACAGCAGCGGGGAGCCAATCAGGCCGATGCTGTCTCTGTAAATCTACTGATTGGCTGACGACCAAGGCACTCGTGGACATCGCTGGATAGAGATGTGGCTCAGGTAAATATTAGGGGGGCTGGGTGGCTGCTGCTTACAATCCCTTGCACATACAATTATATTTGTGGTATCTACATCTGATAATATGACCCTATGGTACAAGGTTTAGTATTTCAAATAGAGGGGTTGGCCTGGGCCCCCATAAAACATAGTACCATTGTTGAACCATGGAAATTGAATGGGAGACATTAGAATTTATTATCATTGTATATGTCTTAACAGCCTGCAATATGCGTGGTTGCCTCTGCATGCACTTATGGGGGTCCCGATTATTTGGGAGACTACTTACACAGCTTGCTGGACCCAAAGCAACATGGCTTTACTGAGGGCAGATTGTGCCAGACAAATCTGATTGAATTCTTTGACTATATTACCAGTGTTTTGGACCAGGGTGGTGATGTGGACATAGCGTATCTTGATTTCAGCAAGGCATTTGATACAGTTCCACATAATGATCTGATACAAAAGTTGTACAAGCTGGGACTTAACCCTTGGGTGGTTCAGTGGATATGCAGTTGGCTAAAGGATAGATCCCAGAGTGTGGTTGTAAATGGGAATCACTCAGAACAGGGACCAGTCACTAGTGGGGTACCACAAGGCTCTGTATTGGGTCCTGTTCTATTCAACCTATATGTAAGTGATATAACTAAAGGTTTGCTGGGCAATGTATGTCTCTTTGCTGATG
Source organism: Glandirana rugosa (assembly GCA_018402905.1). Taxonomy (NCBI): domain Eukaryota; kingdom Metazoa; phylum Chordata; class Amphibia; order Anura; family Ranidae; genus Glandirana; species Glandirana rugosa. Next base: position 79,822 of record BLSH010000002.1, read on the forward strand.
ATACAAAGGTGTGTAATAGGGTTGATATCCCTGGAGGTGTCTGTAACATGGAACACGATTTGGCATTGCTGGAAGATTGGTCAAAGCAGTGGAAACTGCAGTTCAATATTTCTAAATGTAAAATAATGCATCTAGGGGAAAAAAAATCCGCTTAGAGAGTACAGCATTGGGGGTACAGTGTTAGCCAGCACTACAGATGAAAAAGATTTGGGGGTGCTTATTTCAGATGATTGCAAAGTGAGCAAACAGTGTAACCAGGCAGTGGGAAAAGCAAATAGAATTCTGGGATGTATCAGTAGAGGGATCACCAGCAGGAGGAAGGAGGTTCTGATTCCTCTATATAGATCTTTAGTGAGACCTCACTTAGAATACTGTGTCCAGTTCTGGAGACGACACTTACAAAAAGATATTTATAAAATAGAACGAGTTCAGAGATGGGTAACAAAAATGGTGAAAGGTCTGGGGGATAAAACATACCAAGAGCGACTTCAGGAACTTAATATGTATAGTCTGGAGGAAAGAAGGGAGAGGGGAGACATGATTGAAACCTTTAAATACATCAAGGGGGTGAATAAGGTTCAGGAGGGCAGTCTTTTCAATATGAAACCAAAATGAAGAACACGGGAACATGACCTCAAACTAACTGGGGGGGGGGGGGAGTTCAAAACTAATCTTAGAAAGTATTATTTTACTGAAAGGGTGGTTGATGATTGGAATAAACTACCAACAGAGGTTGTGAGACAGTCAGCAGTAGATGGTTTCAAACATGCTTGGGATAAACATAAATCTATAGTCAGACAACAAGGTTAATGTAAAAAAAAATATATTAAAAAAAAAAATAAAAAGGGGCAGACTCGATGGACTACTCAGTCTTTTTCTGCCGTCACTTTTCTATGTTTCTATGGGTACGGACTTTCCTTTTTCCCATATAGCACTGGTGCAACAAATTATGTAAGTTTTCTTTTTGTATTATGATGAAGTATTATGTATAAATTGTAATATGTAGATAGTAAAATATAATTTATATTCCAGAGTGGCATCTTATCCCTGAAGAAGATTATTGTTATAAATATTTTGAAATGCGTTGGAGTCCTTAAGCTGAGTAGGCCAACTAGTAATCCAATAACTGCAAGCTAAATCATCAACTGTGGGGGATACCATTTGGCTCACACTTCTTGATGTTGTTACCCAATTTTGTACAATATTTTATACTGTGTAACGTGATGCAATATATGTGGTTCAAACCTTTTAAAATCAAGAAAATAAATGTTATAATATCTTATTTTTTGGTTAGAAGTTGCCTTCAAAGTTCTATAAAGAGCAAGTGTGGATTATCAGATATAACTAATAAGGATGGTGGCAACCACACCCAGAGTCACACACAATAATTGTAATGCTGTAAACTACTAGAAGAATAAGAAATGAACACACATATAAATATATCCAAATGTAGATAGTATTTCCAAATTGTCCACCTTTAGAACTCCTATAAACTCCAGTTCATGCACCTTCACACCTCAGATCAGCCACAATTTCTTGGCCTTCAGATGATCAGGCCAAATTTCTGCACCTTTATATGTCAGATTAGGCCCAATTTCTGCACCATCATCTCAAATGAGGCAAAATGAAACAAGTGTTGTCAACTCCCGAATGAAATTTACTCACAGACACATTATTTTACTGACTGCCTGGAACCATGAATCATGACAAGGAAAAAGGCGCACAGTGGTATAAGCTCTCCAATACTTACAGTACACAATGATATATGGAGGGAACACAAGGGGTGGGAAGGAAATTAAATGAATTCCAGTCCACAAATGGATGCAGCACTCTAGTGGGGAAGCCGCTGGCCACTAGAAGAAAAAAACAAGGACAGAGGCGCTTCTAAGTGCAGACTGCATATAAATTTAATAACATCTTTAAAAGCATAGGCATAGCAACTCACAAGGAGCGTCAAAAAGAGCGCATGTAAGTAAAGTCCCAAGAAGGAAACGTCAACAGCTCACCGTCCCCGATCAGGCAGCAACAAGTCCGGTGTAAATGTAGATCAGCGGCGTCTGTAGCCGGCAAGGCGCCAAACCGAGGCTTGGAGCACACTGTGGAGGGTCGCGGCGGCGTGACGTCATCAAAGTGTGACGCGTTTCTGAGCGTGCGATTCATGCAGGAGGAAGTGACCGCGCTCTTTCATCAGGCACAAGGGAGTCCAGTATCAGCCATTTTTATGGAGCCCAGACGAGGCTGGGAGGCGGGTCATTCGGGACATAATAAAACATCAGGAGTGATGAAGGCTAATAAGTGTAAATGCAGATCATTAAATCAAAATCTGTAAAGGGCCATGCTTTCTTATAGTAAATGTAAAAAGTGTAATGAGTATAAAAAAACATGTTGGTAGTAACTAAAATCAAGGGAAGCACAGAGACACAAACATCGGGATAGGAAGAAGGGGGAAGGGAGAATGAAAAGAATGATGTGGAGGGGACAGGGAGAAAAAGACATGGGGAGGGGAGGGAATAACAATGTATAGGTACATATAAAGTAAAATTAAATGGAAATTCATTATTGAATATACGGCATATTGGTAGATTCGGACCAATAGGAAAAGAAAGAAAGAAAAAACACACAGAACGTCTATAAGGACAGACCTCATTATGGGCAATAAATAATAATTAATATATATATATATAAAAAAAAATTTTATATATAAAAATATATATATATATATATATATATATATATATATATATATACACATACATACATACACACACACACACACA
>BLSH010000002.1:91207-111090 GCA_018402905.1 Glandirana rugosa
TTTCTGTTTTCTTACCCCTTGGCGGCTACATTTGTGCCGCCAAGGGGCGGGACAGTCACCCCGTACTCTCTAGATGACTAGGGACAGTGACCCTAGTCAATTGAGAGATCTAACTGATCCCAGTGACAGGGATCAGTAGATCTCTCATGCCCCACTGACAGGGCGGGGAACCGCCGTGTTTACATCGGCGGTTCCCCATTCTTTTGTCTTTTTCCGCTCATCGCGGCTCGCCGGCGGACATCGGGTCCGCCCGAGCCGCGGGCACACTCATGAGTGCGGCGGGGGCGCGCGCGCGCCCCCTAGTGGGCAAAATGCGAATCGCCGCCTATTTACGTCGATTCGCGCTCAGCTCCCCGACTGCCGCCGTGAAAAGACGGCGCGCGGTCGGGAAGCGGTTAAAACAATGTGAGATTCAGAACCAGGATTTGAAATATAAATACTCATCTAAAAAAGGCAAAAAGGTGAGAAGAACGAATGTTATATGCATGCTAGTAAAAATGAAACAAGTTGCGGGAACAAAAAGAATTGCAATGGTGTAAAGAACGCACACAGTTAGGGAACACAATAGAAATCGTAAGTAAAAACATATTAGCAATAGCTGCAAAGGCAAATGCAAATGTTGGTGATCAGTTCAACCAGTTAATTAATGAGAAGTGCATATTGGAACAGAAAATGAGTGATTTGCAGGTAACGTGTAAACAAAGAGAAAGTTGGATTGCCTATTTGAATCAAAGAGAGGCAGAGAATGGGCGTATTATAACAATGCTTAGAATGGAGCTACAGGTAGCTCAGACAACCATAAAGGAATTATCTTACAAATATGCAAAAACTGAGCAGTCTCAATGTGTAATACAGAAAGAACAACAATTAGGGAAACCGGATGCTCTTGTTGATGCAAATGATATTGCTCTGGCTGGAATCAATGTTGGCAATGTGGAGGAGTATTTAGACAAAAGTGCTATAACTGCTCTTGAAATTGATTCGGGCGTTGAAATGGAAAACGCGCCTGATCTTTTCGAGGACAGTAGCATTGTAATAGTGGACACTTCGGATGAGTCCATGGTTAGCGATTACTCCTCAGACAGTGACAGTGTGAAGTTGATCAATTCCAAACATAGCAATGATATGCAGCAATGTGGGTCTCCATCGCCATGTACTTATAGGTGGGCCTATGCAGGGAGACCAGCTCTCAAGTGCTTCGCCTGTAAAAAGTAGAGTCACATTGCAAGATATTGTGTGATATCTAATAACAATAGTATGCACAGAAAATCTCAGTACCCTAAAAAACTACACATAGGCGTTTTGAAGTTTATTCTGCCAGATGGGGTAGCAATCCAAGGCATAGAGGCCATAATTATCAAACCCATGCCCCCTTTAAAACACAGATTCTGAGACTACAAACTGAAAATAGTCAGTTAAGACAGGAAAGACATTTGTATTTGGAGCAACTGAATAAATGCAAAATGGAGGCAGCCACACGTTCACACGGCTATAGCACTGGGGGGAGACAAAACGTCTGTTAGCAGCCCTTAGTGAATTTCACTGAAGGTAAGAATTTTATGGTTAACGTTTCTTGGCTATGAATAAGGTATACATGCGAGTCTTTTGTTTTGGCTTTAATTTTTTAAATATTATGGAGGACCTTGATGTATTTTTTAGTATTTTCAAGGGTAATCCTCTGGATTTTTATTATTTTTTTTATATTTTTTTTCCGCCGTATTTGTTTTTTTTTTCCTCTCACTATTTTTTTATTATTATTTCTTCTCTTTATTATTGATTTATTTTTCGTTTTCCTTATTCATTTATTTTGGATTTTGATTTTTTGTTTTATTCAGGTGGAAAAATTCCAAGGTGTTAGGTTTAGTCCACCTGAAAGGGGAGCTCATTGAATAGGCCCTAAATTAGCAACTGAATACAGTTTGCTTAATGCAGGAGTTGGCAGAAAGCCACAGTAGCCTCTGGAGTTTTTTTTTTTTAGGTTTGTTTGTTTTATTTTCATTCAGGTGGAAACAAATACCAAAATGTTTAGGTTTTGTCCACCTGAAAGGGGAGTTAGTGTGTAGGTTTTAAGTAACAGATACACTTCTTGGTTTTTTTTATTTTTGTAAGTTTAAAATGAGAACCGCTGGAAAACAGCATTCATTTTTGTTTTTTTCCATATCATGGGAATCCAGTTTAGAGAGGGTTCAACCTAAAGAAGTCAATGGCTGTTTTCAATAGTTTGTTCAGAGTCGCAGGAGCCAGGAAAACTGAGTTCCTGGGTTCCAAGGGAGGTTCTGTAAGAAAAATGCAAGCGAATAGATATTGCGGATAAGAATTTGATTCTGCCCTTGTTTTTCACTTCCAGAGTTCTGGTGGAGCGAAAGATTGGAGAGGTCTCTGGAACATGGATGAAAGAGGTTCATCTGGTTGGCAGTTTGTCTGTGCCATGCCATATCACAAAATTGCTCCGACAGTCAGGGGAGAAGGGACAAATAAAGATGCAGATTAATGTTTGCAATATAAGGTTCCTTTTTCTTATGGACAATTTAGTGTTTTAACGTTGCATCTGAAAGACTTTGCCCATCAACAAGGCTTTGAAACATTTCTGCCGGAATCTCTCACGAATGTAGAAATACTGTGAATACAAGCGCAATGGGTTGGAGGTTAGGGAAGGAATATAACCTGCAGAACAAGAAATGGAAATTATGTTTTGTTTTTGGTGAAAAATTGAGTGTAAGGAAATATGTTTTTGATGTGCGATATAGGTATTGGCATAACTGAATTAACATGATGCAGGTACCCAGTAGGCTGATACTTAGTCTGGCCAGACTGGAGAGCTCCAGCTAACACAACAACGGGGTAAGAATTTCCTTGTAGGGGTGGTGTCTCAATTTTAGCAGTCCTATAGCGAAGGTATTGGTTACAGGACATGTGGGACACCAAAGCTGCACAGAGTGGAGATACACCTGGTTGATGTCTCAGCTGAGCAGTTGGAGCCCTGCACAGGTAATGTCTTTTTCTACAAAAACCTGCTCCGTTGGAAAGAGGGAAACCGCTACAAATGGTTCTAAGCTCTTCCCATATGCTGCCTACCAGGGTACAATATGCCTTTACCACATGGCACTTCAACATCACAGTGGTTTACAAAAATCTATTACCCTATATGTGCTTAATATACACTGAATCAAGTGTGGTCATTGTACCAGTAGCTTGCTCCCAGAGGTGTGTGGATACAGAATGATGTTCATTTCGGGTGCTTTTTCTGAGGAGCAACCAAAAGAGGAGGGATATATTCAGCACTATATTGGGGGGAATAGGAGCAGGGATGGGTGTTATTAATGAAGTGAGTTTCAGTATCCTGAGGAACAAACTCTCAGCCGTAGCGGAAGAGAGTAAGCGGGGCTTTGTTACTCAGAGAGGGATTATTGACATCCTTAATAACATTCAATTGAATACCCCAGGTTAAAGTGGCTCAAGATTTTATCTACCATTTGGAGAGGTTGGTAGAGAGTGTGGTGGAACAAAGCAAGAATGTATTAAGGGCTTTGGCGTGCACGCAGGGGCAGGTGGAATTATCAACCAACATGAAGCTGATTGTGCAGTCTCTATATGAGGGACAGTGGCCATTTGAGTTAGCTTCACAGCTCAGCAAGATGCTGCCAAAACACATTGTTTACAATAATCCAAAGTAGTGGTCTAATGCCTGGATGAGCTGTGCTATTTTGGATTATGAAAGGTGTTCGTCTTCCTCATTGATCCCGGATATAGAAGTGCAGACTCGGTCTGTATATTCTGTGGTATCAATGGGCTTACTGACTGGGGACTCTACCTTATTGCATCTGAGGCTAAATTACTCACCTGTGGTCAGAATGGAGGGAAGCTAGAGACAGGTTGATATTTCCCTCTGGCGGAGGCATGACCATGACATCCTGTGTAGGCCAAATCAGTACGCCGTAGGGAATGTTGGGAAGATGTTTTAGTCTGTGTTCTGGATGGAGAGATCATTGCTGGGAAGTAAGCACCTGGGTATTATTTGGGACATAGACAAGTTTGTTTCTTTGTCCTAAAGAATACCAATGTAATATTAGCTATGGAACTAGGGTGTTCCTTGAACCTAACCATAGCTAGAGGTGCATGGTATACCCTGGGCATTGTCTCTGAAATCCAGACGCAGGGATGGAATTTTGTGGTTTTGGGTCATTGTTTCAAGTTTAAAAATGTGTGATCCGACATTTAAGTTTTGCATGTATCTATGCAAGTTGAGGGACGAATTGACGGTAAGGTCTCTGCATACAAGTTGGAGGCTTTACTGCCAATTCAGAGTCACAGAGCACTGCATATATGCCAGAATTGCAGTAGGAATGGCCATATTGAGCAAGCCTGCCTAATCCCGCCCCATATACACAATGAAGGGTTATAGGAGGTTGGTAGTGGGATGGTTAAGGCGGTGGGTCAAATGTACATGTATATATTATGGTAATAGGTTGGTTTGCGTGATAATATAATTTGATATACATGTATTAGGTTAGTAATGTGGGTGAATAATGCCCTCCTCGAGGTTCTGTATCTGGAAGCTGGTTGAAACGTGGCTCTGAGTGTGTGTGGGTGAATGGTGAGTGAATGGACTGCCCTTGCCTATATTGCACTCCATCATGAAGAGACCAGGAAGGAAAAGATACGGAATGGTGCCATGGATGCTGTCACTGAAGAATGGTGGTAGGGGTATCACCCAGAGGCAAAGCGGCACATGTTGGGAAGCACCACACGATAAGACAGCTATGGACTGAACCACAGGAGCTGTTGCTGAAGAATGGTGGTGGTGTGTCACCCAGGGGCAAAGCGGCACATGTTGGGAAGCAGAACATACTAAGACATTTATGGACTGTTCCACAGAGGCTGTGTCTGAAGAAGGGTGGTATGTGCTCTTTAGGCCCAAATTGGCATATGTTGGATGGCAACATGGTTTAATATCATAGTTCTGGAGTGTCACTGACTACTCGATATGGCCAACAGGCCGGAGTTGGAGTTTACAAGTGGTCTAATCACTGCGTGGTAAAGAAAGCCATCTGGTGTAGTTGGAATTCACAAGTTGACCCAGTGGGGTGTTGGTAATAAGTCCTGAATGAAGAGCCATATCCTATCAGCAAGTATCTATACGCCTCCTGCAGTGAGGTGTAGGGGTAGAGAGAGCCAGATGAGATCTCCTGGGGAGGTGCAAATTAACCTTTCCTGATTACCTGACATCAAAAAGAACATATGGCCCTGCAAGATGACAGGTCAGATATGAGTGATAAATGGGCATATACTGTCTCTAGTGGACAACCCAGGCATGCGTCCTAGAGACAGACTCAAGGAAAGGAAGTCTGCTACCATTGGACAGAATGCGGAAGAAGGCTGGCGCTGGGCGTGTGTGGATGATGCATGAATGGGTTTAAAAGCCTGCGTTTTGTGCTGGGTGCTTCTCTTGCCTCTTCGATCCATCAGGCCAGCCAGAACATTTCGAGGACAGCTTAAGTATCACCTTATATTATTTATGGTTTAGGCTCTATATTTTCTTTTAGTATTTTGATGGTAGAATCTATTTTCATTATAATAGATGTAATTCTCTCTTTATTAAAGCAGAGTGTTTAATTATTTATATATACTGTGTGTGTATATATATATATACGCTAACCTTATTATTGTATTATCATTGTTGCTGTTATCAGCATTTTAGTAGGTTAACGAATTATAGGAATAGACAATATATAGTTATAAAATAAGGATGGGGAACCCATAACCACCCCAATTTTATTTCACCATCGCACCCTTCTAGGAGAGAGGTATTTAGCCTCAGACAAGAATGTAAGATTTTTATGGTCAGTCAAAACGAAAACTGGCACATTGGTACCCTCGAGGAGATGCCTCCATTCTTTAAGAGTTAAAATGATTGCAAACAACTCTCTGTCCCCAATCTTGTAATTGCATTCCACAGGAGACAATTTCTTGGAACAGTAACCACAAGGATACATAGCACTCTCAGAGGTAGGACGTTGAGACAGAAGGGCACCAACTCCAGTCTCGGATGCATAAACCTCAAGGAGGAAGGGTAACCTTGGATCAGGATGCACCAACATAGGAGCTGAAATGAAGGCAGCTTTGAGAGACTCTAATTGAATCCAGGGACCAATTCTGTGGGTTACCATCCTTTCTGGTCATATCAGTCAGGGGTTTGACAAGAGATGAGAAGTTACGAATAAACTTCTGATAACAATTGGCAAAGCCAAGAAAACATTGTAGTGGGCGTAAACCCATGGGTCTGGGTCACTGTAGAACTGCTGATAGTTTCTCTGGGTCCATCGAAAAACAAGCAGTGGAAATGACATAACCCAGGAATTTAACCTGTTCACGATGGAACTCACACTTCTCCAATATACAATACATATTCACTCTCAGCCCCGGAAGCACACGGCAGACATCTGCGTGGTAGCTCTCTAGGGACTTAGAATATATATGAGGATATCAAGATAAACTACTACACATTGCTGCAACAAATCTCAAAGGACATCTTTGATGAATTCCTGAAAAACTGCCAGAGCATTGCAAAGACCAAATGGCATTACGACGTATTCGTACTGGTCTGTCCTGGCATTAAACGCAGTTTTCCATTTATCACCCTCCTTGATCCTCACGAGATTGTATGTGCCTCTCAGATCAAGCTTCTTGAAAACCATTGCTCCCTTGAGGTGGTCAAATAACTCTGTAATCAATGCAATCGGCTAAGCATTCTTAATCGTGAAGCAATTGAGACTGTAATCAATACAAGGTCTCAGTTCACCACTCTTCTTTTCACAAAGAAGAAACCAGCACCAGCGGGAGACGAGGATTTGTGGATGAATCCTCGAGAAAGTGCATCGGCAACATACTCCTCCATGGCTTTATCCTCCGAGACAAAGGGTAAACCCGGCCACAAGGGGGTATAGCACCAGGTTGAAGGTCAATTGCGCAATCATAAGACCAGTGTTGAGGCAAACTACCGAATTGATCTTTATCAAAGGCCGCAAAATGTGCGGTACTCCTCCGGCAGGGAGGAGGTGCACAAGACCTTAGCCACTTTCTGAAAACATGTCTTACTGCATTGTGGTGACCAAGAAAGAACCTCAGGATGATGCCAATCAAGAGGGGTTGTGCCTCAGTAACCAATAATCACTAGGAAATGAGGTGAGGAAATGACTTGAAATTGGATTATCTCATGGTGAAGACCCCTTACAGCCATGGTCAACGGAGCAGCCTCACCAGTCACATGGACAGGCTGTAGAGGTCTCCCATGCCCAACTGTATGGGTTCTACTACACTGGCTGACTGGGTACCAGGAGGCAAGGGAAGTGAGGGAGACAAGGGTGGGGTTGCAAAGTTCAGAGCTAAATGTACAGGAGGCTTCCGCAAGCGCTCCTTAAAGGAAGGACTCTCTCGGAGTCTGGAGTCCATGAGAATGGCAAACGTGATCAACTTCTCAAGCTCAGTGGGTATGTCTCGGGCTGCTATCTCATCTTTGATGTTATCCGAGAGACCATGAGAAAAAATAGCCACGAGGGCCTCATTGTTCCAAGCAACATCTGCTGCCAGAGTATGGAATTCAATGGCATAATCAGCAACAGTTCTCGTACTCTTGGCAGCAGAAGTGGAGCATGCAGGAACGTCAAACACCTTTTGAAGGAAGCCAAAAACTCTGGGTAACTCAGGACAATGGGTTTTTGTGTCTCCCATAGAGGGTTTTTCCAGGCCAAAGCTCTCTCAGAAAGCAAAGAAATCAAAAAGCCTACTTTGCTTCTGTCTGTGGGAAACACCTGGGGCAGCATTTCAAAGTATATCTCAACCTGGTTGAGAAACCCTCTGTATTGAACTGGATTGCCCCCAAATCCCTGGGGAAGTGGAGCGGAACCAGACATACCTCTTATAGAGGGAATATTTGAGGTGGGTGCCTGCACAGAGACTGGAACAGCAGCAGGGGCGGCCTGCAACACAGGTTGTACTGGAACAGCCACAGTGGGAGGATTCAGGTGAGCAGTGTGAATCAGGAGCCTCTGTAACACTACGGCACACTGATCCAAGTGTTGATTCTGCTCATCCAAATTGGAAAGATTACCACCAGCAAGTGGTTTGCCTGCATTTTCTGAATTCATGGCCTTCGTCTACTGTCAGGAACCATGAACCAGAATGAGACAGAAGTGCAGCAAAAATCACACTTTTTAATAAAATGGTAAAATAGTACAAACAGAATAAACGTGCTCAAAACATAGCCAGGGTTCAGTAACCAGGGCGGTTAGTCAGAACAAGTCAGTAAAACAGGAATCCAGAGATCAGCGTAATCAGAAGCAGCAAACAGGCTCAGGGACCAGAAGGGAAGTCAGCCAGGCAAAAGTCTAATAGGAAAACACAGCAGAGAGTATCCGGATATGTTGACCAAGGCAAAGACACAGGAGATCTGACCCAGGCAGTTTAAATAGTCAGCAAGGCTGATTGACCAGCAGGATATGATCATCAGATGAGTCACTGTGGAATGATGAGTACTGGCAATTAACCAACAGCTGAGCAGCCCGAGCTCTGAGAAGGGAGGGCTGAGCCCAGCCCTGACACTTCAAAACATACATACAATGTCTGTTTTAAGAGCAAATATCAATATTTAAGCTATAAACATATAGCTAGTGCTATTGAAATGGCAATGTGTTTAAGTTATAACAAAAGGCAAAAAACATATTTCTCCATTTACGTGAAGATCAGGTTAATATAACCCAGCAGTTACCCCTTACATCAGAGTCTACAGAATTCCCCCTTACAGTGCAATGGGAACCCTGATACACACAGTGGCCTCTGACCAGCAGAGCCCCCCTTATATCAGAGTACACAGCACTCCTTTACATCAGGGTCTGTAGCTTTGCCCTTTACATCAGGGTCCATAGAGTCCCCCTTGCACTGTAAGGGTGAATCCTGCAGCCTGGGGTGTCAGTCTCCACAGTTTCAGGCTCAATGCGGTGAGATGGGTGGTTGGGAAATGTGGCCAGATGGAATCACCCCTGATGTTTTTAATGCAGGTAAACTCGGGGGACACTGATTTAAGGGGTAATACTGATGTGGCGGGAACTCTGGTGACCACAGACTACCTTCCACACAGTGAATACTCTAAGGTAAGCAGCCATTTGGACAGAAGAGAGAGGGGGGTTGGAGTCAGGGGGATGGAGGAGAGAGGGGGCAGAGTCAGGTGGAAGAGGGCAAAGCAAGGCGGACAGAAGAAATGGGGGAATGCAGCCAAGTGGAGGGGGTGGATGCAGGAGAAAGGGGGACAGAACAGGGAGGAGGGGGGGTCACACACTAGTGATAAGGTTTGATCCTCCTATGAAAGCCTTCATCCCCAGTGCCCCCCCCACCGCCTGTCCACCAAACATATTCTTATCTTGAGCAGCGAAGGTGCTGCCAGCAGTGAGTGTGGCCAGGGCAGGTAGGAAAAACATTTGGAGGATGAATCCCAGCCTGAGCCCATCACTGGCTGTCTCCAGCCCCCTCCTCATCTTACAGAGACCAACACACATAGCTCTTGTCTTTTTTTTAAAAAAAAGGCGCCAAGCGGGCACCATCAGGCAGAGCTGAGGAGTAGGTGAACGGTGCTCCCATATGGTGAGCCTGGCTGGTCCTTTTATCTCCCTTCACTGTTACATATAATCAGCACCACCACTGTCAGAGTCCCTCCAGATGTGCATGCTATTATAAACATGGCATCCCTAGCAGGACCGTTCCAATGGGCGAGGCCACTAGAGCACTGCAAAGTTATGAAGCCAGCCCCCAGCCATATTTTTTACGGATGGCCACCACCCATAACTACTTTTACGAACAGACTATAAATAAGCAAAATTTATGAACTTAACATAATTTTACCGATGGGTGGCATCCCTGATAAAAACACCTTGACACCTAAGATAATCCCCAATTTCTGCACCTTCAGATCTCATATGAGCCCCAATTTCTGCATCATGTCAGACCAAATGCATGTACCCTCACACTTCAGATCAGCCCCAATTTCTGCTCCTTCACACCTCATGACACACCCAGGTTCTGCACCTTCAGATCAGTGGCGGCTCATCCATTAGGGGCACAAGGGCACCGCCCCCCCATCCATGCATCCAGCCCCCTGATCTACATACAGGGCGCCAGACTCATGGATTCCAATGGGGATGTGATTTTATTTTTGAAGCACGTGATTAGAACCAGAGACTCTTATAGGCTTCAAAATAGGGTGGGCTCTGGGTGCAGAGCACTGCGCCCTGATCCCACCCAGTTCTGTGACACTTTTGAATGAATATTTGCTATTGCCACACTGATCCTCCTCCTGGTCAACCAGAAAGCGGGCCTGAGACCCCTCACCTGATTGGCTGAAAGGACAGACGATCCTATTGGTTGCCTAGGAGGAGGAGGGAGGAGCTGCATGGCGGAGGGAGGGAGGACGCACCAAGGAGAGGACACAGGAGCCACTGCCCACAGGAGCCTGCTGCCTATAGGAGCCTGCTGCCCACCGCCCACAACCAATGGGGTAAGTGCTGTGGGGGAAAGATGGAGTGCCACCGACCAACCGGAGGGGTGGTTGTTTGCTGCCCCCACCCAAAAAAAACCCCACCAGCCGCCACTGGATCAGGTCAAACTTCTGCACACCTTCACATCTCAGATGAGACAATTTCTGCACCATTAGATCTCATGTAAGTCCCAGTGATGGACCTTCACATTTCAGATCAGGCCGATTCTTCACCTTCAGATTTGGCTCAATTTCTGCATCTTCGCACCTCAGATCAGGACCAATGTCTGCACCTTCAGATCTCAGATTAGGCTCAATTTCTGAACTTCTAGATCTCATATGGGCCCCAGTGCATGCACCTTCACACCTCAGATCAGCCCCAATGCATGCAGCTTTAGAACACAGATCACCCCTAATTTTTGCAGCTTTAAAACCCAGATCAGCTAAATTCACACCATTTTGGAATTTGGGCACGCTAATTTTTTAAGTTAAAGCTGAACTCTAGGAAAAACATTTATTCTAACTATTGGTAAATACTGGCCACATGTCCAGGTCAATGGATCCTGTAAAAAAATGCACAAGTAGAGTAACTTAGCCCTATTAATAGAAGTAGTGATAAATAAAAGATAATGTGATGCTCCCTTTAAATATTCTCTGAGTTATGTGAATAAATATTTATGTGTGAACTCAAAATGTGAATAGGTAACACAAATACTGTACAAAAAATTCTGCAAACACTATAGATAGCATACAAGCAACATTTTAATTCACCACTAGTGTACGGGATATAAACGAAAAGTCCATAAAAGTTTGTGTCTTAAGCTCCTCTTCAAAAGAAGTCCCAAAATAACATATCCACCAAGACTCCTTCTCCTACTACTTGCTTTTGTAATTCCTTTATTTCCAGTGAAAAAGTTACATTTAACAATCAAGGTGTTAATAACCAATCACATAGTCAAATAGATCAGAAGGGGTCACACAATCAAAAAATATAGAGTGGCAAATCCAGCACATCACAGTATGGATGATTATATAAACTATTCCGGACATAAAAATGAAGATAGGCGCATAGAAATGGGGTACCTGCCAGGCAACTATAAGAAGGACCCAACACATAGATAAGAGTGCAAAAATGTATATATGTTTAATATAAAATAAGATGCCATATAGGAAACCTTTACAGCATAACAGGGAATGTTGTGTCCCCAAGGCCTACCTAGCATAGCAAAGGGACCATTTGAGATACAGGGTATGAACAAGGATATGCATTTATCTAAACAACAAGGCCCATTACCAAAGCAGGAGGATGGGGGAGGGGAATTGCCTAAGAAGATGGGTCAGGGGACTGGGCGTCCCCTGGAGTTTAGAAGGCTGAATTAAAAAAAAAGAGAGCTGAGGGCAGGTGAAAGGGGAAGGAGGAAGCCTCTCACCCAGGAAGTGGGGTGGCATTCAGGAGAGATCAATCTGACTACGCCACCTCCTGGAGGTAGGCGTCTGTGAATACAAAATTATTCCAGGGTCTCCAAGTCTCACGAAAGGTCTCCTCCCAGTTATGCAAGGTTGTGGTGAGATCCTCCATATCTCTCTGTTCATTCACTTTAGAGAACCAGTGATTTTGACAGGGGGGGCCTCCGTTCTCCAACACAGTGGGATGCATGCCTTTGCATGTCTTATACTTCTTGATCGGTCTTCTCTGAGAAATGAAGCAAGCAAGAGGCAGGGTTACCATCCAGGTCAACATTGGTCAGGTGCTTGATTGTGCCGATCCCCTCGCACCAAAAGGGCCCCAGTTTAGGACAGTCCCAAAAAATGTATAGCATCGAACCCTTAGCATTGCTGCATCACCAGCATAGACTAGAGGTTTGAGGAAAGAAGTGGTGCATCATAGTTGGCAATCTGTACCATCTTGTCAGAATCTTGCAACACGTCTCCTGAACTCTGGTGGCTATAGGAGGACTTTTGGGCAAAATGAAGGATCTTCTTCTGAGAATCAGTGAACTGGGTGCCTAAGTCCAACTCCCATTTGGACAGGAAATGCGGCGTAAACCCCTCGGTCAGGTGGGTTAGAGAGGCGTAATACCGAGAGGCTATGGTGGACCGGTTCCACTCTCCAACACAACTGCTCCAGCTACATGAGCTGGCGAGATGTGCCCAGGGTCCATAGACAGCCACGCGGAAAACTACGGCGCTGAATGCCACCCCAGGAATCTAACTGGGGGGCCGCAGCAGATGTCCCAGCCGAGGGGGAGAGTCTTCCATCCGGGCCCATAAGGTCACAAAGATGAAGATGCCCACTCATGGCCAAGCGCTGGAAGTGGGGGTTTTGGAAGCTGGGCAGGAATTCTGAATTGCCGAGAACCAGTGCCATAGGGGAGGGCAATGGGGGGCACCGAAGAGTGTCTGAAGGCGTCCCTGGCCACCAGAAGTGTGCAGCCAAGAGTCGGGTGATCAAGGAGAACCTTGGGGAGGGGTGAAGCAATCCACGGCCAGCTTTTGGCCGTGCCATTGGAGTCTTCTATTTCCATGGCCACCCAGTGCTTTGGCTCTAGGTGGCAGTGCCAATCCATCAGTCTGGTGAAATGTGCCACTCTATAGTAGGCCTTCACATCAGGGAGGCCCACTCCTCCCCTTTGTTTCAAAAGATGGAGAAGTTGCAGCCTGAGGCAGGACTTGCGATAGGACCAAAGTCTCGAAACATCGAGCTCATCCGTTTAAAAAGCACTGGAGGAAGGCGAATGGGAAGTACTTGCATCAAGTACAATATCCTGGGCAATAGTGGCATCTTACGGGCATTGCACCGGCCAAAATGCGTCAATGTGAGTGAATGCCAGTGGAGGAGATCCTTTCTAATCCTGACAAATAGCGGGGCAAAGTTTGCCACGTACAGATTGGAGGGGTCACAAGTGATGTCAACACCTAAATAGTGTATAGAGTCAGTCGCCCAATGGAGGGTGAATGCCGAGCGCAAAGATTTGACCATGTCCCTGTCCCCCATGATATTGAGGATGGAACACTTGGACATATTAATTAGAAAGAAGGAGAGAGCACCGTACTCTCCCAAGGACTGGAGTAGCTTTGGGAGAGACGTAAGCAGTTCACTTAGAAAGAAAATCAGCTCATCCGCAAATGTGGCCACCTTGTGTGCCCCAGGCCTTTTGAAAACTGACAATGCCAGAATCTGCCCTCACCGTACACAGAAAAGGCCCTAAAGTGAGTATAAAAAACATAGGGGACAGAGGACAGTCCTGCCGCGTGCCATGGTGGATGGCAAAGAAACTGGATCTCATCTCGTTAACCTTGACTGCGGCTGTGGGGTTGGAGTAGAGGGACATTATCCAGCACATCATGCAGGACCGCAAACCAATGTGTTCTAGGGTGGCTCGCATGAAGGACCAGTTGACCCGATCAAATGCTTTCTATGCCTCCGTAGACAGCAAAAGAAATGGTTGCTTCCATGATCTGGCTGCATGGATCAAGTTTACCACCCGGATGGTATTGCCACATGGTTCCCGGAGAGGCACAAAACCTGCCTGATTTTTGTGGACAAGGTTTGGAATGTGCGGGAGCAACCTATTGGCCACAATTTTGGCAAAAAGTTTTAAGTTGGTCTTCAGGAGTGCTATTGGGCCGTAGCTTCCACACCGAGAAGGATCCTTCCCCTCCTTTGGAACGAGGGAGATATAAGGCTCTCAACGTATCAATTGGAAAGGACTCCCCCATCTGTGATAGAGTTAAGAGCGGAGACCAGTGGCCAAGATAAGATTTCAAAGAAAACTTTGTAATAACTCAAGGTAAGACCATCTAGGCCAGGAGCCTTCTTCTGCTTCGATCAGGCAATGGCCACCCCCAACTCCTCAACCGTAATGGACTCCTCTAATTCCTCTTGGGGTACAGGAGGAAGAGATGGCATGCCCGAGGAGGCAAGGTAGGATTGGGGGGTGACCTGGTTACTAGGGGATTGGTCAATAGAGGAGGAGCTGTCCAGATTGTAGAGGCCCTTGTAGAAAGATCTGAACTTGCCATGTCGGATGATACGGTAAGCTTCCATCCAACGGAACCCATGATCTGGGGAATGTAAGTTTTCATGCATGGACCACGCGGTGCCTGCGCCAGAAATGTACCAGGTTTGTTGGAGAATTCATACATTGTACAGTGAGCCCATGCCAGTTTTTGTTTTGTTTTGTGGAATAGGAGTGTGCAGAGCTCCTCCCACACCTGAAGAAGGTCCTGATAAATGGAACGCGCAAGGCTGGCCTTATGAGAGCACTTCAGGCTAGGTAGCTGAGAGAAGAGTTCCTCTATATAGCGAGAGCTCTCCCTTTTAAGACGGGCTCCTATTTCGACCAGTGCACCCCAAACCACGGTCTTATGTGCCTACCAGACGTCCAATGGATTGGTGACCAACGCTTCATTAATAGAGAAGTAATCCCTTAAGGTGGTCAAGAGCTCAGAACGGGTCTCCTCCGATTGAAGCAAGGCCTCGTTCAATCTCCAGGATGGCAGCGTCCGCAACATCGGACCCAATAGTAATGTCAAATGAATGGGCATGGTCTGAAAGAGATATGCTGTCAATGTCAGCAGACACCACCCTGGAGAGATCTTTATGTGGGGTCAGGACATAATTCAATCGCAAACAGGTGTGGTGGACTGAGGAGAAGAATGAATAAACGCAATATTGAGGATGCAACAGCCTCCAAGGGTGAACCAGATGTAGGGTATGCAAGTCCACCTTCAGACGTTTAAGGCGAGAATAGGGGAGGTGGGAGGAACTGTGCGAGACATCCAATAAAGGGTCCATAGCAAAATTTAGGTCCCCTCCAAAGATGAGAAGCCCTTCTGCAAATTCCAGAAGTTCAGGGAGAAACTTCCGTAGAAACTGAGGGTGATACGCATTCAGAAAATAAACGTTGGGGAAGGTGACCCACTTGTCAAACACCAACCCTTTCAAAAGAAGTAAGGGGCCCATATCATCAGTCTGTTGCGTCTCAAAAACCCAGGGGACCGACCTGGCCAACAGAATGCTTGGAATTGGAGATGGTAGATACACTATGATATACTGTTGGGAAGGCCCCATTGTTCAGTTTAGGGATACGATTACCACAAAAGTGGGTTTCTTGTAAAAAAGCGATTTGAGTCTTACCCTTACGCAAATCAGGCAAAAGCTGGGAGTGTTTTTCCAGGGTGTTAAAGAGGAAGTAAACCCTGATGGGTTTTACTTACTCTATGTTTCTCCTGATTACCCTGCAATATAAAAGCATAATAGACTAGTAGGGAGTTGGGAGATATGCAGGGAACCTACAGGTAAGCCTTATTATAGGCTTACCTGTAGGTTAAAGTTGTTGTCAAGACTTGACAATCACTTTAAGTCCCTGCACATTGAAAGAGGTGACCTTTAGGAGAATAACAATCTGTCTAACAGTGTAGTTTAACTAGGGACCCTGACTCAGCACAGACAGTGCCCAGGTAGGGGTCCGCCCCAATTGGAGGTGGGAAGGAGGATTGGGCAGCTAGGATACAACAGAAAACGATGACATTTGGAGATGCACAGGGTGAGGACGAGAAACCTATCATTTGCAAACCCACAAAATTAGAATGAAACTATATTAAGAACAGGGATGCATGGTAGAGACCAGCCATTAAGACCTTACTGTCATGGTGCATTGGGGAATAACAGTTAATTGGTACGGTATCAGGGGCGGACAATAGTTGTAAAAAATGGAGAGGGAAGACATGCAATGCCTCAACACCAGGCCCTGGGTCACCAGAACAGAAAGTCAAAGTATATACATATTTATATCCAGATCATGGAGAAAAAGGCAGGAGGAATCCATGGAGTCTGACGGATGGTCACATGAATGCTGAAGGTGGGTATACCGGACAAGCCCTGACCCCCAGCCTGGCCTACTGGATACCTGGACTGGAGGAATCTAGAGGGAACTGATAAGATGTAGAGGGTGTGCATGTAGAGGGTGTGAGGTCCCCACTAGGCAGTACCACATGGGGCCAGCAAACCCACTGCCAAAGCCGGTTCAGAGAAAGGGCAAAGACTACAGATTCTGGGACCCGTGGCCTACCCGCAGACCCCCATCACCTGCAAGCCGGTCTCCCCGCCCATCATCCCGAAGAGATGGCATGCAAGGGCGAGAGGCAGATGGCATCATGTGCTAAACAATACCAAACAGACAAATAGGTTGAACAGGTTAAACAGATTGAACAGGTTAAACAGGACCCAATGGCCCAGTTCAGTGAGTCCAAGTCTCTAGATACCAGAGTCCCATACTTAACGGCTTGTAAGAAAATGTATATGGTTAACTAATGGAGGCATGGTAATAAACAGACCGGACCACGAAACAAAGAAAGCCAGCGCATAATAAGGTTAATAAATGCCTGGTCCATCAGGCCTGTGCCAGCTGCCAAAATTCTCCAGAAAGCAACAGTGTCATAGGCAGTACTGTCTTACAAACCACATTGATTAAAGCATAGGTCAGGTCTCAGAAGAGGTTGAGTGGGACCTGGATGCCTCTCGACAAGAGGCAGGAGACAGAGGTAGAGGGATTCATTGCGGACTTGGCAAAGGTGGACCGAGAGCCTCCTGTGTGATCGTCAAACCAGTTAGGAACACTGACGGCAGGTTTATCTATGAAGCTGAATAGGGCCCGTTCCTCTTTCATGCCCACTTGTTGGTGGAGGTCATGCAGCTCCCATGTAAGAGCACTCACTATGGAGGCAGCCATGGCCTACACATCCTGTTTCGTGGGTAGGCCTCAGACAATATCCCGGAGAGCCCCCTCTGAACAGCTGCCTGTACCCACCGTGCTCTCCAGTGATGGCTGTGAGTCTGTGTGGGGCAGAACCGGGAACAATATAAGAGAGCAGCTGATCAATGGGTACCTACATGTCTAAAGCCGCTGCCGTCCCCACCTGTGAGGCTTTCCTGCTGGTGGTAGTGGCGGTGCCTGCCAAGCTAACGTGCGGCGGCGCCATCTTTGCCTGGGCCGCGGCTGCAGGTGCGGTGTGCTGACGTAAAAAATAATGGGTGATCTCTGGCCCCCTCGATTCCCCAGGTGTCGGCGGGTGCTTGCGGTAACCCAGCATGGAAGAAGGGACTCGCCTAAGCCATCTGACTGGCGTCTCTCTTTGCTGGCCTGTGCAGAGCTCCAGACAGCACGTCTTTACTCTGCCATTGTCAAGCCACGCCCCCTACTACTGGTTTTAAATGTAAGTGAATTTCTTTTAATAAAAGTTGATTTGTTATACATGGTAGACTATGCATACCCACCTGTGTTTGAGTAACTGGGAGCCAAGGAGAGGAGACGGGACGGGGGGTCCCTTAAAGAGACATAAGCCCATCACAAACACCACTGAGGGAAGTGCTCATCATATAGGATAGCAGCATTGGAGGAACAATTGATCTATACATACCACTAGATCAGGGATATGCAATTAGCGGACCTCCAGCTGTTGCAAAACTACATGTCCCACCATGCCTCTGGGTGTCATGCTTGTGGCTGGCTGTCAGTCTTCCTATGCCTCATGGGACTTGTAGTTCTGCAACAGCTGGAGGTTCACTTATTGCATATCCCTGGCCTAGAGGGTCCAAGGGTATCTGACCTACCAAACATATGTTTCTTAGGTCCATTTCTTAAGGTGAGCGCATTTGAGTGAAGGTGGTGGGAGCACCCTTGCATGGAGAGGAGTTGTCGTCATGGTGGAATTTTCATTTTGGGACTTCTTTTGAACAGGAGCTTAAGACAGACTTTTATGGATTTTTTTTTTGTTTATATCACAGACACTAATGTTGATTGTATGAATGCTGATAATGCGCTGCATTATCTTTTAATCATTATCTTTATGTGCGGGAACACATTTGAATGTGAGCAGCACCCTAGACACAGTTGTATATACATTAGACACTATTGTTACTGGTAACACGGGAGTAATCACATTATATACAGTATCTCACAAAAATGAGTACACCCCTAACATTTTTGTGAATATTTTATTATATCTTTTCGTGTGACAACACTGAAGAGATGACACTTTGCTACAATGTAAAGTACTGAGTGTACAGCTTGTATAACAGTGTAAATTTGCTGTCTCCTAAAAAGAACTCAACACACAGCCATTAATGTCTAAACCGCTGGCAACAAAAGTGAGTACACCCCTAAATGAAAATGTTCAAATTGGACCCAAAGTGTCAATATTTGTGTGGCCACCATTATTTATCCATTTCCCAAAGACAACCTCTGGCTATGATACTGAACACGTGTACTCAGTTTCTTTTGTCAACCATAGCGAGGCCTGATCTGAGTGAAATCTGTCCTGTTAAACCACCGTATGGTCTTGGCCACTGTGCTGCAGCTCAGTTTCAGGGTCTTGGCAATCTTCTTATAGCTTAGGCCATCTTTATGTAAAGCAACATTGTTTTTTTCAGATCCTCAGAGTTGTTTGCCATGAGGTGCCATGTTGAACTTCCAGTGACCAGTATGAGAGTGTGAGTGAAACACCAAATTTAACACACCTGTTCCCCATTCACACCTGAGACCTTGTAACATTAACAAGTCACATGACATCAGGGAGGGAAAATAGCTAATTGGGTCCAATTTGGACATTTTCACTTAGGGGTGTACTCACTTTTGTTACCAGCGGTTTAGACATTGATGGCTGTGGGTTGAATTATTTTGAGGGGACAGCTAATTTACACTGTTATACAAGCTGTACACTCACTACTATATTGTAGCAAAATGTCATTTTTTTTTTAGATGGCGATGCTCTGTCATCTAAAAGCAGTACTAGTGGCTAATTAGCCGGTGGATTGCTCTTTACAGGTCCTCCCATGCAATTGCCACTGGGTTATCATGGAGCTGGTCAAAGCACGGAAGGTCCCCAGCCATCTCTATGGTCTAGGACGGGTCGGCTATCCCCAGCAAGGTGCCAGAGGTGGCACGCAAAGGTAAACCTTGGGGACCCATCTCCCACACAACAAAGCTAGCCGACAGCTGTGGCTTTATGCATAGAAGGCAGCGCGGTTGGCTCCCATTGGCCTTAGCTCCCTCCCACCTGCATGGAAAACAGCAGGAATGGTTCCCACTGGCCACAGTTCCCTACCGCCCACCTCACTCTGTCTCCGCATTGAGCCAGAAGCAGTGTGGGGACCAACATCCCAGGCTGCCTGCTCTTATGCTCTGGCTTTGGATTGGTAATTGCAGGACTGCAGCACCTCTATTAATAATATACAGTATCTCACAAACGTGAGTACAGCTCTCACATTTTTGTAAATATTATATCTTTTCATATTACAACACTGAAGAAAAAAAAAAAATATATATATATATATATATATATATATATATATATATAT
>BLSH010000002.1:120311-132733 GCA_018402905.1 Glandirana rugosa
GGGGCGATGGCTCAGCGTAGCCAAGTCGGTAGCGGGGACCGTCGTGAACCGATGCGACTCGGTAGCGGGGACCGTCGTGAACCGATGCGACTCGGTAGCGGGGACCGTCGTGAACCGATGCGACTCGGTAGCGGGGAAAGACATAAACCGATGCGACTCGGTAGCGGGGACCAACATGAACTGATGCGACTCGATAGCGGGGACCGACACGAACCGATGCGACTCAGTAGCGGGGAAAGACATGAACCGATGCGACTCGGTAGCGGGGACCGACATGAACTGATGCGACTCGATAGCGGGGACTGACATGAACCAATGCGACCAGGTAGCGGGGACTGACATGAACCCATGCGACCCGGTAGCGGGGACTGACATGAACCCATGCGACTCGCTAGTGGGGACTGACATGAACCCATGCGACTCGGTGGGCAGAGTCTGAACAGATAACTGAGAGACTAGTTTCACATGAGGTCTGCCTTACATTTGATTAAAAGCAGATGGCAATGGATAGATATGAAAACTACTAATGGACTGAATAGCAGCTTTTGCTTTGCCCCTACTGTGCATTGGCACACAAGCAAGGTGGACCTGATGGGTCACGGTTCTCAATTCGCCATCAAGCTTGACCCAATGCACAATAAAATTCCTTGGCCATGGGCACAGTGGCCAGGGAGAAAGGAATGTCCAGTATGGGTTTTTGACAAATATTCACGTACCTGTCTCTGCAAGAGGATGAACAAATGTACACAAAACAGTTTATGTGTTCCTCCAATGACTGACCAACAGACAATAAAAACGCCTGTTCCACACTTGCTGCTGACACTTGCAGGTCATAAAAAGCAGCTTCACTTTTTCAGCAGTAGCATTTGGTTTCAGTTTATACACCAATCACCCATAACATTATGACCGACAGCTAAAATGATTAACATTATTTTGGTACAACGGAACCTAAAATTGGGTGTGGATTTATGGAGCTGGCAAATGAACATGCTGTCCCTGAAGTTGAGGTGTTTAACCACTTACCAACCTGCTCACGCAAATATACTGCAGCAGCTTAGCTCTACTGTGTGAACAGATACACCTGTATGCCAGTCTGTGCATGTGTGTTTGAGGGCACACTGCGGGAGCGCGCCCATGGACTTGATGTCCGCCGGCAAACCATGATCGCTCTGTAGAGAGGCAGAATGGGGATCAGCTAATGTAAGCAAGGCGGATACCCATTCTAACAGGGAACATGTCTGAGATCTGCTGCTGAGTGATTGGGTGCAGAGATCTCTGTCATATCCCTGGAAGCCCACCCCCCCCCCACAGTTAGAACACACCCAGGGAACACCATTAACCCCTTGATCGCCCCCCTAGTGTTGGCCCCTTCCCTGCCAGTGTCATTTTTACATTGATCAATGCAATTTTATAGCACTGATGTAATAATGTAAATGCTCCCCAAAAGGTCATAATTTGGGGTCAGTCCCGCTAAAAACCGCAGATCACTGCCATTACCAGTAAAAAAAAAAAAAAAGTCCATAAATCTATCCCGTATTTTGTAGATGTGATAACTTTTGCGCAAACCAATCAATATACGCCTAGTGCAATTTTTTTTAACCAAAAATATGTAGGAAACAAATTGGCCTAAACTGATGAATACGTTTTTAATATATATATATTTATATATATATATATATATATTTTTTTTTTTTTTTTTTTTTTTTTTGATATGTATTATAACAAAGTAAAAAATTTTTTTTTTCAGAATTGTTGGTTTTTTTGTTTATAACGCAAAAAATAAAAACCACAGAGGTGATCACATACCACCAAAAGAAAGCTATTTGTGGGGAAAAAAAAAAAAAGGATGCAAATTTTTTTTTGGGTACATCATCGCATGACCGCGCAGTTGTCAGTTAGAATGATGTAGTGCCATATCACATTAAATGGCTTGGTCATTAAGGGGGCAAATCCTTCAAGGGCTGAAGTGGTTAAAGCAGAAAAAAACGAAGTTAACTACACTGATAAACGTCTTTTCCAGGAGTCTTTCAGGACAGCCACCTATGAGACCTCGACTCCTCTCTTCTCAGGTAACACAGCCTCAATCTAGAACACATACACCATAAATTATTCTTTCATGGTTCCTGAGTCAGGAACCCACAAGGAAACCAGCCAGGGTGGGTACATGGTGCTGTGTTGAAAGACTCCTGGAAAAGACATTACTAGCAAGTAACTTAAGTTTTCCCCTAGCATCTTTCAGGATAGCCACCTATGAGAAGATAAGCGAGCACTTACCCTTAGGGTGGGACTACGGTTTGCAGGACCTTGTGTCCAAAAGCCGGATCCTTTTGCTGACAACTGGTCCAAACTGTAGTGTTAAGCAAAAGGGGGGAATAGCTGGACTACGTTGCTGCTGCCCTGTAGCACCAGCCCTACCTGCCTGAAAAGTTGCCCTATCCCCAGTGGAGGGAGCCTTACTGCCCTTTGAGACCTCCCGAACCTATAGGTTTTACCGATGGCTAGCTTATGCCATCTGCCCTATTAGTTACTCCTAGAGGACACATGCCCTAAAAGTTTAAAGGGTGCTCCCACGAGGGCTCTCTATTTTTTTGTGGAAGGAAACCAGAGTACTTGGAGGAAACCCCCGCAGGCACAGGGAGATCATGCAGACTCCAGGCAGATAGTGTCATGGTTGGGATTCAAACCAATGACCCTTTCGCTGCTAGGTTAAAGTGCTAACTACTACACCACTGGGCATTGCATCGAGTGTAGGTCTGAAAACGTCTGCAAAACCCTGCCAGTGAAAGGCATAGCGAAAAGACTCAAAACAAACACATTTTGCATATTTCTGATGCTAAACAGAGCACAGTCAAACAGAAAAAGACCTTGACAACTTAGTGTTTTGTATTTCTGAAGTATAGCAAGATAAAGACAGAAGGATATAAACGTCAGTGCTGTGTATTGCTGATGATCAACAAGATACAGTCATATAATTAATATGAACACAGAAAAGATACAAGTTCAACGTTGTGGATTTCTGATTAGCAACAAGGTACGGTCATAACAGAAAGACATTGAAAAACTTCAATGCTGTGTGTTTCTGGATAACAACAGGGTACAGGCATATGACCAACAGAAATGTCACTAGCAAACTTTAAATGCTGTGTATTTTTGATTAGTAACAGAGTACAGTCCTATCATTGACAGAAATGTTGCTAACCAACTTTAAATGCTCTGCATTTTTGCTTAACAAAAGCATACAGGCATATAACCAACAGAAATGTCACTAGCAACTTCAATGGTGTGCATTTCTGATTAGTAACGGGGTACAGACATATGATCGACCAAAATGTCACCAACAACCTTTAAATGCTGTGTATTTTTGATTAGCAACAGTGTACAGACATAACAGAAATTTCACTAGCAACTGCAATGCTGTGTATTTCTGAATAGCAACAGGGTACAGTCATATGATCAACAGGGATGTCGCTAACAAACTTTAAATGGTTTGCATTTTTGATTAGCAACAGTGTTCAATGTCACTTAACACAATTTAAATGTTGAGCATTTTTCATTAGCAATAGGGTACGGTTATATAACCTGTGGAAATGTTACCAACAAACTTCCATGTTGTGCAATTCTAATGAGCAGTAAGTCATATAACCAAAATAACAGACACGACACAAAAACAAAATTTTGTGTATTTCTGATGCTCAACAGGGCACAAACAGAAAAATAGGATTTTTTGACTTGCCATAAAATCCATTTCTCTGAGTTCATTGACAGACACAGCATTCCATTACGACAGGGTTATATCGCCCCCTTCAGGAGTAGGACCAGGCAGAAAAAAGACTTGGCTACGCCTATGAGCAGTCCTAGGTGATATACACCCCCCTCTCTGCCATAGGTCTTCAGTTTAGTAACCAGCAGTACCAGAAGTACCAAAAACTCCTAAGAGGGGTGGGTGCTGTGTCTGTCAATGAACACAGAGAAATGGATTTTACGGTAAGTCAAAAAATCCTATTTTCTCTTTCGTTCATTGACAGACAGCGTTCCATTAAGATAGGGACATCCCAAAGCAGTGCCAAACATGAGGGGTAGGGTAACAACAAAATTACAAGGCCAACACAAGAGCCAACTAGGTAACAGGAGCCCAACCTGAACAATACACCCCAAGAGGGGAGAACCCCCTAAAAGTAGCCTGCAAAAACTTGCAGCCAAAAGAAACATCCGGAGATGCTAGCACATCCACTTCATTGAATGTTGCGAAAGGTTACACAACCAACCAGGTGGCTGTCCAGCAAAACTGGCGCCCCTGATGCTTGATGGAAGACCCAGAAGCACTAGTGCCCGAATAGAGTGCGCTGCAACAGGGAAGAAGGGAACCAACCCCTGACAGAACTGCTGGAGTCATCATCAGTCTTATCCACCCCGAAATAGTCGAAGAACCAGACCCCCTGTCTTGGCCTGTCCAAGAGCACAAACAGTGAGTCTGACCCTGAAAAGACTCAACGGCTGGCAAATACACCTGAGAAATACCCGAACCACATCCTTGGCATTTAAGGCAAACACCATAGGAGATGTGGACCACAGCAAAGGGAAGGCAATAGCATGGCCCATTCAAAGGGAAATCAAAGGAAAGAGGAATGAGCAAAGGCAGAAAAAACTCACCTCATCCTTGTGGGACACCAGAAGGTGTACCACAAGATAACACCACCAGTTCCAACACCCTGCCAGCAAAGGTGATAGCCACCCAAAAAGGCCACCTCCTGAAACTGAGTAAGCAGGGGGACCTGCCAAATACTTTTTAAAAAGGAGGCCTCTGTAGAACCGAAGCATCAAGTTCAGATCCCACAGCAGAAGAAGAGAACGCACCAGTGGAGACAGACTTCAAACCCCTAAACAAAAGATACGCCCCATGTAGTGCGAGACCAAGGGATACCACACAAAAAGACTACCAAGGCTGAAAACTGGCCCTTGAAGGTACTCAAGGCCCATTTCAGTTCACCCCCCAGGATGGAAGGTTGGGATTGGAGCCACCGCGAAGGAACGAGGGCAAATGCCCAACGACACACCGGGATATATACCCCTTTCATGTCCGGCGGTAGATATACCCAGACATAGGCTCACTAGCCTTCAGCAGAATCGGAACTTCAAAACCTAGTTCAACACAGCCAGGGCAGCAAAAGCAGCGTCTGTAGTGCAGGAGAGAACGGCCCTAGGGACAGTCAATCCTGCCCGAAAGACAGTTGGACAGACTTGCATTTGCGGGAACCGCCATCCAACACAAGGGGAGAAAGAATTTGCCCCGTCGAAGACCGGAAGAGCACAGCCACCAGACCAAGGAGCCCCTGGCTTTTCCAGCTCAGCCAATCTGATTGTTCAGAGACTTCGGGCACTTGTCCCATTACGCCAGGATCTCCCAGAAGGGAGCTCATATTGAACTGTGTAAATGGAATCGCCTGGAAGGTAGATACCATCATATCCAACACCCGCCTGCAGGCCCACAGGAAGGCCCACCAGCCGGACACCGTAAATGAAAAAGTAGCATATAACTTGTGGAGGTAGTCCAGAGGAAAAAAACACTCCAGCCAGCGCTGTAGCCAGGGTGGGCCCAGATGTTTCAATGTTCTGGAAGGAGCCAAAGCAGACTTCAGGTAGTACAGAAGTCAACTGATCTGTCAAGGTCTGTATAGAGGCTACATCACCCTACGGGGTAGTGGCGGACTCTGCTTGTAGAAGGAGGTCATCCAGGCAGCCCAGTACCGCATCCCCCGTTGACGTAACCACGTCCAATCCAGGGCTAACACCTTAGGAAAAAACTGAGGAGTGGTGTCGAGACCAAAGGGCTACACCCTGAACCGATCCTGCCCTCCTCCCACAGCAAAAGAAGGGGTGCTGGAATCAGGTATAGTGGAAAGTGTAAGTAAGCATTCGTGATGGCGAGAGAGCCAGAAAAAAACCCCAATGACGGGACGCTACCAATGTGCAGGTGGACCCCATCCTCAACTTCTATACCTGCACAAGCCAGTCAGGGCCTCGAGGTCCAGTATTGGACTTATCACGCATGTCATCTTTCTTGGAAACTGGACAAAGGGCATTTTCTTCCAGAACAAGGTCTGAACACTGAAGAGGGTTAAGAAATATGAACCCTTGTCAGTGGACTCTAAAGATGAACAAAACTGTGTGTCGTGAAAAGGCCGACACGAAGCTACAATACATGTCTCAGTACCCTGCGGAAGCAGGGGGCTAGCAACCAGGGAACTACGTTCAAAAAGCACAGCAGACCAACTGCAGCCCCTAGACCAGCAGGTCTGCCATCTCAGCAAAGGGACTCTGCTAGACATGTCAATCTCAACAGCCAGAGATTCCTTTACTGGAATCATGTTGCCCTGTGCCCTGAGAGTCCCGCCACCCGAGACCCTGCAAAGGGGCGCCACAGAGGCTTCGCCAAGGGGATGCCTACTGAAGCCCCTCATAGTGGGCCCAGGATTCACACAGGGAGCACCACTGAGGCCCCACACAGGGGGCACCACCACATAGGGGCCCCCCACAGTGGACGCAGGCCAAAGGCCATGCACCAGGACACCACTGAGGCCCCACACAAGGACATCACTGAGGCCACTCACAGGGGGCCACCAGTACCCCCCACAGAGGGCAATACCAAGGCCCCGCACAGGAGGCAATACCAAGGCCCCTCACGGGGGCACCATCAAAGCTCCACCTAGGGGACCCCACTGAGGCCCCCACAGGGTGCATTAATACACCGGGGCCCCACACAGGGGCGCCCCCCACAGTGGACGCAGGCCAATGGCCCGCACCGGGACCCCACTGAGTCCCCCTCACAGGGGGCCACCAGTGCCCCTCACCGGGGGGCAATACCGAGGCCCCTCACGAGGGGCACCATCGAAGTCACTCCTAGGGGACCCCAGTGAGGCCCCCACAGTGTAGAAGGTCCCAGTAGGCCCGCAAAAACACGTCCAGTGGGCCGTGGCCTAAATTTTTCGTCCATCCGCCGTGAGTGCCTGCCCACAGGTGAACACTCAAAACGGACATTGGAGGCCCCTGTCGCCCACACTGGGCCATCCCCCAGTCTCCAGTCGGTAGGCCGCAAGCCACGGCCTAAAGGACGGGAAGGCCGCAGGCCGAAGTTAAGCCGCGGCCTAAACTTGGGTACGGCCGCTGGGGGCGGCCCCAATTGCGGTCATCCGGTCACCTGTCTCCCAGTCCCCACCATCAGCAGGTGGGCCTAAGAGGTACCCCCCTCCCAGAAAGGACCCTGAGGATGGAAGAGAGGGGATAGTGAGCCCCATAAAGTACCTAGGCCAGAAGCCTGGGCCTCACCTGGGAAGGGAGGGGGAAGGAAAGGGGGGTAGGATGGAGGAGTACCCCAGATGGACTGACCACCCCAAGAGTACCCGCGCCCCATACCCCGTCCAGGGAAGGAGAGATTGGGGCCCCTATACTCACCGATCCAGCGAAGCATGCGGGTAATACTCCCTGATAGACCCTCCTCTCCACTGAAGTGGGGGGCTGTCAGCCACGAGGAACGCTGCGACTCAGGCCTAGACCCGGTCATATGCAACCTCACGAGATGTTTAACTCGCAAGGCCAGCCCCCGTTCAGTGGGGCTATGTTTTGGCCGAACTAGTGCGTACCTGCGGTCTGCGCATGCTCGCTGGCCAGACTGGAGAGACCCTCTGCCTCTTTGTGACCAGTCCATCACCAAGCCCGGCAGTTGATTGTAGATCTCACTGAAAAAATCCAGGAAAAAAGGATATAATCAAAAAAATCGCCAGGAATAGAAGTCCCAGCAGAAAGATAGATACTTACTCCTGACTAGAAAGAAAAAAAATAACTCAAGGCCTATGGCAGAGAGGGGGGTGTATATCACCTAGGACTGCCCATAGGCATAGTCAAGTCTTTTTCTGCCTAGTCCTACTCCTGAAGGGGGCGATATAACCCTATCGTAATGGAACGCTGTGTCTGTCAATGAACAAAAGAGAAAGGACACAGACAACTTAGTGTTGTGTATTTCTGATGAGCAGCAAAAAAAAACAGAAAATACACAAACTTTCACATTGTGGGTTTCTGATGTGCAGTCAAAGCATACAAGTCAGAGTCATGGTGTACTCAACTGCCCAACAAAGGGCAAAATCTATCATAGGCATAGCTTGGACTCTATATACTAAACCTTCATCCACCAGATGAGAACCAGGGGTAGTTCCAAATAATGGAGGTCTAAGGTGGGTGAATCCCCCACAGTATTAATAGCTGTTACCCTACTACTGACAAAGTATGAGTAGGTGTAGTTAGTCACACTCACCAGGTGAAAACGAGTCCAAGCCTCCCCAGCATCTAATGAGCACAGACCTAGAGATCAATTAAGTCAGCCTCTAGAACAGTGGTTCTCAACTCCTGTCCTCGAGACTCACTAACAGGCCAGGTTTGCAGGATAACTGAAATACATCACAGGTGATATAGTTTGCTGCTCAGTGATTGCAGTATTCTAGTCTGCATCTCCCCAAGGTAATACTTAAAATCTGGCCTGTTGGTGGGTGCTGAGGACAGGAGTTGAGAACCACTGCTCTAGAAGATGTGGTTACAACCTTAGCCTGGAGGCAATCAGACACCTGTAGGACTTAACAAGCAATCATTAGATACAGGTTAGTATATATAGCTCTTGCATAGAGGTTTGCACCAAGAACCCATCAATTAAGGGTTGCAGGATAACATTTTACTTTTAATTTACAGTTGTATGCAAACGTTTAGGAACCCCTGACAAATTCCATGATTGTCATTTATAAATATTTGGGTGTTTGGATCAGCAATTTTATTTTGATCTAACAAATAACTGAAGGGTACAGTAATATTTCAGTAGTGAAATGAGGTTTATTGGATTAAAAGAAAATGTGCAATATGCATCAAAACGAAATTAGACAGGTGCATACATTTGGGCACCCTTGTCATTTTGAATATCTGTAACTACTTAGCACTGATTAATTGGAACACACAATTGGTTTGGTGAGCTCATTAAGCCTTGAACTTCATAGACCGATGCATCCAATCATGAGAAAAGGTATAGAGGCTGGGTTCACACTATCCGACATTTAAACGGTTCAACTTTTATCCTACATTGCTGTGCAATTTAAGGTCCTACATAGGGTCAAAGTCGGACCGATTTACTGTGAACAGGGATCCGACTTTGATCCCAACAATACCAGGCACCTTGTGCTCTGGGGATCTTGAAGGGGAACTCCATGCCAAAATTAAAAAAAAAAAAAACGGCATGGGATCCCCCTCCAGGAGCATACAAGGCCCTTTGGTCTGGTATGGATTTTAAGGGGAACCCTGTGCCAAATTTTTAAAAAAATGGCGTGGGGTCCCCGCAAAATCCACACTAGACCCTTATCTGAGCACGCAGCCCGGCATGCCAGGAAAGGGGGTGGGGACGAGGGAGCAACCCCCTCCTGGACCATATCAGGTCGCACACCCTCAACATGGGGAGTATGGGTGCTTTGGGGCAGGGGGGCTTTGTGCCCCCCCACCGCAAAGCACCTTGTCCCCATGTTGATGAGGACAAGGGCCTCTTCCCAACAACCCTTGCTGGTGGTTGTCGGTGTCTGCGGGCGGGGACTTATCGGAATCTGGAAGCCCCCTTTAACAAGAGGGCCCCCAGATCCCAGCCCTCCACCTTATGTGAATGAGTATGGGGTACATTGTACCCCTACCCATTCACCTGAAAAAAAAACTGCAAAATAAAAACCACACTACGCAGGTTTTTAAAAATCTTTTAATTAAACCTGCTTCGGTGTCTTCTCCCCTCTTCGGCTCTTCTTCCTTCTGTGGGGTCTTCTTTCTTTTCCTTCTCTGCGGCGTCTTCTGCTCTTTTGCTGGTCTTCTCCGCTTTCCTCTTCCCTGTTCTTCCTCTCTTCTTCTTCCCACGTTGACACGACACGATCTCCTTCACGAATGCCCTCTCCGCTGTGTGCTGTGCCTTATATTGGCATTGGGCAGGGCCACCTGCTGACATTACCCAGAGGCCCCACCCTCTGTCACATCCTGGGGCGGAGCTGTGACATCATAGGGGGTAGAGCCTCCCTGCCCAAAAGCACCCATACTCCCCATGTTGAGGGCGTGCAGCCTGGTATGGTCCAGGAAGGGCGACGCCTGCTCGTCCCCACCCCCCTTCCTGGCCTGCGTGCTCGGATAAGGGTCTGGTATGGATTTTAGGGGGGACCCCACGCCATTTTCGGTGTGGGGGTTCCCCTTAAAATCTGTACCAGACCAAAGGGCCTGGTATGCTCTTGGAGGGGGATCTGTCAGTTTTTGTTTAAATTTGGCGTGGAGTTCCCCTTCAAGATCCTCAGAGAACAAGTCGCATGCCAAAGTCAAATGATCCGACTTTCACTCGACTTCAATGCTTTTCAATGAGCTAAAGTGGGATCAAATTTGGACAATAGTAGTACAGGAACCTTTGAAAAACACAATTCGGACTAGTTAAGATGGCTCTCATAGGGAATCATTGTTTTTGTGTCGTAATGCGACCTATGCTCCTAATGTCGGGCCGAGACTAGTGTGAACCCAGCCTTAAGGTGGCCAATTGCAAGTTGTTCTCTTTGACTCTCCTCTGAAGAGTGGTAACATGGGGGCCTCAAAACCACTCTGAAAACAAATATTGTTCTATATTATGGTTTAGGGGAAGGCTACAAAAAGTTATCGCAGAGATATAAGCTGTCGGCATCCACTGTGAGGAAATGGAAGACAACAGGCACAGTTCTTGTTAAGGCCAGAAGTGGCAGGCCACATAAAATATTGGAGAGGAAAAGGCGAAGGATGGTGAGAACGGTCAAAAACAGCCCACAGACTACCTCCAAAGACCTACATCATCAACTTGCTGCAGATGGTGTCACTGTGCACCGTTCAACAATTCAGCGCACAGAAGCTGTATGGGAGAGTGATGCGAAAGAAGCCTTTTCTGCACACACGCCACAAATGGAGTCTCTTGAGGTATGCAAACGCACATTTGGACAAGCCAGCTTCATTTTGGAATAAGGTGCTGTGGACTGATGAAACAAAGATTGAGTTATTTGGTCATAACAAGGTGTGTTATGCATAGCGGCTAAAGAGCACAGCGTTACAAGAAAAAAAAAAAACACTTGCTACCCACAGTAAAATTTGGTGGAGGTTCCATCATGCTGTGGGGCTGTGTGGCCAGTGCCGGCACTGGGAATCTGGTTAAAGTTGAGGGTCCCATAGATTCCACTCAATATCAGCAGATTCTTGAGAATAATGTTGAGGAATCAGTCACAAAGTTGAAGTTACGCCGGGGCTGGATATTTCAACAAGACAACGACCCAAAACACTGCTCAAAATCTGCTCGGGCATTTATGCAGAGGAACAAGTACAATGTTCTGGAATGGCCATCCCAGTCCCCAGACCTGAATATCACTGAACATCTGTGGGATGCTCCATGCTCGGCAACCATCAAACCTAACTGAACTGGAGATGTTTTGTAAGGAGGAATGGTCCAAAATACATTCACCCAGACACTCATTACAGGCTATAGGAAGCATCTAGAGGCTGTTATTTCTGCTAAAGGAGGCTCTACTAAATATTGATGTGATTTTTCTGTTGGGGTGCCCAAATTTATGCACCCGTCTAATTTCGTTTTAATGCATATTGCGCATTTACTGTTAATCCAATAAACCTAATTTCACTACTGAAATATTACTGTGTCCTTCAGTTATTTGATAGATCAAAATGAAATTGCTGATCCAAACACCCAAATATTTATAAATGACAATCATGGAAATTGTCAGGGGTTCCTAAACTTTTGCATACAACTGTATCTAAAGGGTGGCCTGTACCCCAAACGAGGGCCCTTCCCCTTACTATGCCTCACCCCATATGGGGAAAAATTAGGAGGTAGGTTTTTAACCACTAGCCGACCGCCCGCTGCAGCGTGATGGCAACAAAGTGGCTTATCATCGCAAACCACCATCACCTGGCGGCGGTCACGATAACTAGTATTGTAAGCGTGCACGCGCCGCCAGAGGAGCGCTGTGTCCCGGGGGGCCAGGGAGTGGGTAGGGCGGACTCTATCTCCGCCAGCTACCCGTCATGCCCCCCCTGCAGTGAAAGAACAGAGGTCTGTGTGTGTAACCACTTCAGCCCCGGAAGGATTTCCAGCTTTAGGACCGGAACCCTTTTTGCGATTCGGCGCTGCGTCGCTTTAACTGACAATTGCGCGGTCGTGCGACGTTGTACCCAAACGAAATTTGCGTCCTTTTTTTCCCACAAATAGAGCTTTCTTTTGGTGGTATTTGATCACCGCTGCGTCATTTCTGATCGCCGCTATAAACAAAAGAAGAGCGACAATTTTGCAAAAAAACCCAAATTTCTTACTTTTTCCTAAAATACAAATCAAAAAAAAAAAAATA
>BLSH010000002.1:136144-168302 GCA_018402905.1 Glandirana rugosa
CCCCCCCCCCCCCCCCCCCGGTGACAGGTAGGAATGGTGCGGTACCCTACTCCGCTGGTGAAGGCAAAGTCCAGGGCTGTGGTATTTACGACCCACCCAAGAGTCTTAACTGTGCGGACTGCGGAGGTCTGGATCGGTCTCTAGCTTTGCTTCCAGCCGACAAAGACACAGTAAGCCCTCCTGGGACTTTTCCCCCTCTACCAGCAAGAACTGTAGGGACACCCGAGAGAGCACATAGAACCACCACCACCGGGTCCCATGTGCCTCCTCCCCCTCTGACCCCCAAGAGGGAACACCACCTGTGGAGCTACAGGTGAGACAGGTAAGGGGTCTACCCCCTGGGTCCCTCTTACCTTAGGAAGGCTGATGCTAGCATCGCCAGGCGCCACCAGGATAGCCCCTGCCTCAGAAACACTCCCGCTGAGGAAATAGTTATCCTGCCTCTGGAGCCTCCGGCTGCCTGTGCAACCTAACTGGCTCTCCATCAGCCAAAGCCCGGCCCACCTTCAGCATCTGTGGCTGGAACCGGAAACCGTGGATCAAGAAGTGCACACCCCCACTGGAAGTGACGTCACCTGCCACCCGGCCCCGCTATGAGCTCCATTGTGGGCCGCAAGTATGCAGGGGGGGGGGGCAGCACCTCCTCCTGAGTCTCCCCTGAGAACCTGAAAGCAGGCTCTAGAGCTTCCCATGACGCAACTTTTTGGAGAAACTGTGGTGGCAAGGAAAACAGTGCAGCTGCCAGGTAACCTCTCCCCGAGGCCACGCACTGCCATTAGTGCCCAGAGACCTCTGTCTCCTTCACACTACATACAGGCCTTAGCCTCCCCGGCTGTTTTGGCCACGGTTCCCCCGCGGTGTCTCCCTGCTGGAGGAAACACCAGAACGGAGCCGCCGGCGGGGAAGCAGGACCTTTAAATCAAAATTGAAGCAGTGTTTCCTAAGAAGGGAGGAGCCGAGGTCTCATAAGTGGCTGTCCTTAAAGACACTAGGGCAAAATAAGCGACTGACAAGGGCTACAATGTACTGGCTAGACAGTTGGGTTACAGCAACTCAAACTGCAGGTTATGTGAGATGTTCCTGGTCTGGAATGGTCATGACCCCCCAAAAGCAGTCCAAAGAATGCAAACCAGCAACAGGGTCATGAGTGCAGCCAAAGCTCATTGATGTACATGGGGAGCAAAGGCTGGCCCGTGTAATCTGATCCATTAGAAGAGCTGTACCTCAAATTAGAGATAATGCTGGTTCTGACAGAAAGGTGTCAGAACACAAAGTGTGCCACAGTTTTTTGAGCATGAAGCTGCATAGGCACAGATTAGTCAGGGTGCCCATGCTGACCACTGTTATGCCTGTGCCTACAATGGACATGTGAGCATCAGAACTGTACCACATAGAAATGGAAGAAGTTGGCCTGGTTTGAGGACTCCCGTTTGCTTTTACATTATTGTGGATGGCTGGGTGCATTGCCTACCTGGGGAAGTGATGGCACTGGGATGCAATAGGCAAGCTGGCAAAGACAGGGTGATGCTTTGGGCAATGTTCTGTTAGGAAACCATGGGTCATGCTATTCATGTAAATGTTACTTTGGAGTCCATACCTCAACGGATAGGGGCTGTTTGGTGGCAAAAGAAGGGACCTACTTAATATTAGGTGCATGTTCAGAACGTTATGGTGGGTGGTCAAAATGTTACAGCTGATCAGTGTATGCTTATCTTCAAGACCTTTTTTTGATCTATAACTCCATGTTCAGTATTTCCCTAACTGGCATAACTTTAAACTTATTTTTGACGCTATAAATCAGGAAGAGTCTTAGATGACCGCACATAGATCACAAGATGTATACATCCAGCTGATAAGTACTGGTTGACTAGGAGCACTGTCGAGTATAAGCTTCACAATCTAACATCACACCAATCCATTACCGGTTTCAAGCTTGCAACATAATTTTAGAAAATAAAATTGAAATTATTAAGAGGGAGTGTATATACATATACATGGGAAAGCAGAATGCAGACCACTGTAGAGTGGCATGTATTAACAAAAGTTCACAATACAAGTATACTCTACAAATCAAACAAGTCTGGAATCTCCAATTAAAGGATGTGATCATCATCAGTATAAATTGCAGCAGATGTAAAAATGATGTATGTATTATGGACATTACATTATACCATCTAAATCTCAGAACAGCATCAAAATTATTTTTAGGTACAAACATTGTTACTGAATTAAGAACCTAAAACTAGGTATGCACATCAAGACAAAACCCTTAGCTGCCTCTGATATGAAACAATATCTTGCTGTGGGAAGGCTTGGCAGATATACATGAGACAACAAATAGTCAATGGAAAGTTCTGTGGCTAGTAACCACAAAGGGATATACTAAACTGTGCAATTATACCCTGAAGAGGTGGTTCTCACAACTACTGTCAAACATCTCAACAATAGCTAGTCTGGTTAATAGCCATCATATATAATT
Source organism: Glandirana rugosa (assembly GCA_018402905.1). Classification (NCBI taxonomy): domain Eukaryota; kingdom Metazoa; phylum Chordata; class Amphibia; order Anura; family Ranidae; genus Glandirana; species Glandirana rugosa. Next base: position 138,624 of record BLSH010000002.1, read on the forward strand.
TTCTTCATAAGTCTCTGGTTTCACCAATGCATCAAAGAGAACTCTCCTCTGTTGCCTTTTCAAGCATTTGTTATTCTTTTCAGAGCTTGATCTTGAATGCAGTTGGATGGACCACCGCAGAGGACCCTGAAGATTTAAACAGGGCTTTTAGGATAGTTTCTGGATCAACTTCAGCCACTGGGTTTGAGGTACGATAGGATGAAGAATTTCTTCTCATTTCCACATCCATCTTTGCTGATGATGGTGTATCACTTAGTCGCCTAGAAATAATAGAAGTTAAAAAAAACATTAGCTCAATACTACATATTGAGTTTCCCATACACTAAAGTTATTTGTGTAAGAAGTAAAAATATTTTTGGCCAGGCTCCAGCATCGCACTAGGCAGTGAACACTTGATAGTGGTTTAAAAAAAAAAACGTTTTTGGAGTACATTACTTCCACACCAGTCCTACTCTACAAAGTTACTAGTACAGTTTGTAAAACTGACTTTGTCCATATGCATTCATTTACAAGAGATACACTGTAGTTACTATAAACTTTTGACTAAACATTTAATATTAATGCAGTTAGGGTATTTATTCTTTCTAGTTCTAGCCGCCCTGGGTCAAATCAATTTTTTTAGGGCTTGTTCACACATGCTCTGAAGAGTGATCGGTTTTCAGATTGCTCTCAAGAGAGCATCTGACAGGCAATGTGATGTTGTATTGCCACCTCACTGCCTGCTTTAACCCTTTTAACACTGTACTAGCACTCCACAAACGCGTGTGCCAGTTGTGGGGCACTTGTACAGCAGCCCCATTCATTTGAAGGTTTGAAAGAGTTGTGCTTGGTGTGTGCTATGTCCACTGAAAGACAGCCAGGGCCACACTACATGTACTCTCCTGGCTACTGCCTCTTCAGCTAAAGGGAGTGAAGTTAGGCTATAAAAAACACAGCTCAACCGTGGGGGTTTTCCCCTCAATCAGATGCAGCCAAAGTTTGAGAACTTTGACAAGCCAGCAGGGGCAACTTTCAAAACACAGTAGCTGCAAAGGGAGATTCATTCATCCACACTGCATACAGTGCAGATGGAGACATTATGTAGTAGAAGGGGTTACCTTCACGGATTTCTCCCTGTGTGTATGACCTGTACATTATTGTATCTGGTGCACCATTTTCAAGCTCCATGTTTAACTCTCTTAGTGTACCAGCATGTTTCTAAACCACTTCAGCCCCAGAAGGATTTGCCCCATTAATGACAAGACCATTTTTGCAATACAGTACTGCATCGCTTTAACTGAAAATTGACATCCTTTTTTTCCCCCCCAGAGCTTTCTTTTGGTGGCATTTGATCACCTCTGCGGTTTTTATTATTTATGCTATAAACAAAAAAAGCGACAATTTTGAAAAAAAAAAAAAACAAAAAAAAAAAAAAAACACAATTATTTTTACTTTCTGCTATAATACAGATCGAAAAAAAAAAAAAAAAAAATTATATATATATATATATATATATAAAAGAAATTTATTCATCAGTTTAGGCCAATATATACATATACACTCGCAATCAGAAATATTCAACCCCTCACCTCAATAGACAATACAGTGATGATAATGAAAGATAATGAAAAGAAATGAAAAAAAAAAAAAAAAAACTCGTGAAATAAACAATATTTATTGATACATATTTGAGTTATTTTGACAACAGAAGTTGGCTTAACTTCATTTTAATCTTTGCCCCTTCTTCACATGCAAAAGCCTCTAACCCAGTGATGTTTGACGGCTTCCTTGCTGCAACTGCCTTCTTCAAATCCCGCCAAAGATTTTCAATTGGATTTAAATCTGGTGACTGAGAAGGCCACTCCAGGACACTCCAGCATCTTTTCCCCAACCAAGCTTTGGTTGATTTGGAGGTGTGCTTGGGATCATTGTCTTGCTGGAAGATCCAATGATCACCAAGGTTTAATTTGTCAACAGAAGGCATCACGCTCTTCTTCAAAATGACCTGGTATTTCTGGGAATCCATGATGCCAGGTACACAATCAAGATTGCCAGTTCCTGCCGCAGAAAAACAGCCCCACATAATTATTGACCCACCTCCGTGCTTGACCATGGGGATGGTATTTTTCTGGTCATAAGCCTGACCTTTTGCACGCCAGACATACCGCTGGTCCATATGTCCAAAAAGTTCCAGTTTGGTTTCATCAGTCCATAGAACTGTCTGCCAGAACTCTGTAGCTTTGTCCGAATCCCTCCTGGCATATTCTAGTCGACTCCTGATGTTACTTGAGGTCAAGAGTGGAGTGCGTCTTAGGGTCAGGCCATGAAGTCCTTGATTATTCAGTGCACATCTTCTAGTTGCCACTGAAGCACTTGTACCAGCCTTCATCATGTCATCCTGTAGCTGTCTTTTTTCTTAGCTGTCCTGACTAAGTTGCGAAGGGGCCTTGATGAAATTGTGAGCTTTCTTCCTTATAATGCTCCCAATGGTGTCTCTTGGAATGTTAAATCTTTTGGAAATCTTCTTATACCCAAGGCCCTTCAGATGTGATGAAATAATCTCTCTCAACTTTTGTGGAAGCTCCTTTGTCTTTCCCATGATTGCAACTCACCTTGAACACCTTCATGGTCGGGGTTTATATATGCATCACAGCTGAAGCAAATGAAGGATCGTTATAGAGTTCCCAAAGGCTTAATGATGTTTCAGCTCCACTTCAGGCCATAAAAACTGTCAGAAAGCTTTAGAAACAACATTATTATATAGGGGTTGAATAATTATGACATGGCGATCTTAACAAAATATACTGTTACACACAAATATTACATCATACATTTTCTGTGTTGATTTTATGTATCACTAAACTCAATAAGAAGCCGCCCAAAGCAGAATCCTGCACTTTGAAAAGATTTTTATTTATAAATCATTAAAATTCATTAGGGGTTGAATATTTCTGATTGCAAGTGTGTGTGTGTGTATATATATATATATATATATATATAGGGTCTACAAACTATGGGATGGATAGACTTAGTGACTTTTTTTTTTTTTATTGCTCTTAATGGTAATGGCAGCTATCTGCAATTTTTAGCGAGACTGCGACATTGCGGCGGACAAATCTGACCCCAAATGACACTTTTTGCGGACCACTGACATTACATTGATCAGTGCTATAAAAATGCAGCGATCAATGTAAAAATGACACTGCCAGGAAAGGGGTTAACACTAGGGGGTGATCAAGGGTTAACTGTGTTCGCTCAGTGTGTTCTAACTGTAGGGGGGATAGGCTTACTAAGACATGACAGAGATCGCTGTTCCCAAAAACTGGGAACAGAAGATCTCGGTCATGTCATTTGGCAGAACGTGGATCCGCCTTGTTTACAAAGACATATTTCCATTATGCCCCTTTACCCGGCGATCGTGGGTCGCAGGCGGACATAGAGTCTGCCAGACCCGCGGGCGAGCTCCTGCGGTGCACGCCCCCTATACCACATGCACGATCCGACGTACAGGTACGTTGGTTAGCGCTAGCTGACCAAATTGCAGCGCTATATCTGCGCGAGCTGGTCGGCAAGTGGTTAATTTCCAAAAAATTGTGGCCAACAAAGGGATTTTATTAAAACTTACTGTAAAATCCTTTTCTCTGAGTTAACTGACAGACGCAGCTCTCCATTACGTGTGGGTTTATGCTGGTCTCACTAGGAGTTAACTAGGCAGGGAAAAGAAACAGATGGCCCCTCCCATGGGGCCGTCCTCTCTTCCCACATAAACCCCCCTCCATAGAATAGCTCACCAGTTCGTACACAAGCCGTACAAGAACAGAGCACAGAGGGGTGGGTGCTGCGTCTGTCAGTGAACTCGGAGAAAAGGATTTTACAGTGAGTTTTAATAAAATCCCTTTTTCTCCTATCGTTCACTGACAGACGCAGCTCTCCATTACATGTGGGAATGTCCCCAAGCTGTGTCAAAAAGAGGGGTGGGCAAACGCTAACAACAGTACCCAACAGAACCTCTAAGGAGGCGCCAGACGCGCCTACACTACCACCTGCAAAACTTTGCGGCCAAAAGCAGCATCCAAAGATGCAAACACATCAACTTTATAAAACTTAGTGAAAGTGAACCGAGGCCCAAGTGGCCGCCTTGCACACCTGTGACACCGAGGCCTGGTGTCTAAAAGCCCAGGAAGCGCTAATAGCCCGGGTAGAATGAGCCGTCACGGTCTGTCTGATCCAACGAGAGATCGTAGCCGATGAGGCCACCAAACTTTTGCGCGGACCCTCAGGCAGCACAATCAGAGCATCAGCTTTTTGAAAAGAAGCTGTAGCAGACAAATATACCCTTAAGGCCCTCACTACATCCAAGGCATGTAACTCAATTTCTTTTGGGTGCGATGCAATGAAGGAAGAACAATATCTTCATTAATGTGAAAGGGAAGAAAGGAAGGCGAGGGTCGCAAGACCGCCTTATCCTTATGCAGGACTAGGTAGAGAGACTTGCACGATAGTGCTGCTAATTCAGACACCCGTCTGGCGGAGGTGATGGCTACTGAGAAAGCCACCTTCTGCGAGAGCAGTTGTAAGGAAATCTCCCTGATTTTCTCATAAGGCAGTTTCTGAAGTACAGAAATCACCAAATTCAAATCCCAAGGAGCCAACGGAACCTTCACCCGAGGCGCCACATGTCGTACACCTTGAACAAAGGTACGAATCAACGAGTGCAAAGCCATAGGTCTCTGGAAAAGAACTGCCAGAGCCGATATCTGACCCTTGAGAGTACTCAAAGCCAGTTTTTTGTTCAGGCCCTGCTGCAAAAAAGTTAGGACCCTGGATACCACATAAGAGCGAGGGTTATGACCCTCCGCCTCGCACCAAGCTATATAAGCCTTCCAGGTGCGGTGGTAAATCTTGCGAGAAGTACACTTGCGAGCCTTCAACAATGTAGGAATCACAGAGTCAGCGACTCCCGTCTCTTAGCACCTGGGACTCAATAGCCAAGCCGTCAAAAGCCAGCGAAGGTAAAGCAGGGCGCAAGATGGGCCCCTGATACAGAAGACCGTCTCTCAGCGGGAGCCGCCAGGCGGCGTCTGCCACCATTTGCACCACATCGGCGTATCAAGTGCGCCGAGGCCAATCCAGAGCCACCAGGATTATTGGTATTCCCTCCGCCACTATCCTGCGGATCAGGCGCGGTAACAGTTTTATCGGAGGGAAGGCATACAGAAGTCGGTAACGGCCCCAGGGGGCCACTGCCAAGGGATCCTTCGTTCGGGACACAAAGGTCTCCACCTTGTGATTGAACCGAGACGCCATGATATCCACGTCCGGCGTCCCCCATCTGTGGCAAATCTGGTTGAACATCTCCGGGTGGAGGGACCACTCTCCCTGGTCCAGCATCTGGCGACTGAGAAAGTCCGCCTGCCAGTTCTCCACACCTGGAATGTAAATGGCGGAGATTGCCGGAACGTGACGTTCCGCCCAACGCAGTATCAGAGCTGCCTCCGCAGCAGCTGCTGGACTTCTTGTGCCCCCTGATGGTTCACATACGCCACTGCTGTGGCATTGTCCGACTGAATTCGGACCGGACGGTCCTGCAATCTCACTGTCCAGTGAGATAGGCACAATCTGATTGCTCTCAGTTCCAGTACATTGATGGGGAGGCGAGCCTCCTGTGCTGACCAATGGCCCTGGGCAGACAGCTGTCCCAGGATCCCTCCCCAGCCTGAAAGACTGGCATCCGTGGTGATGATCACCCACTGGAGGGGCTGGAATGACTTCCCCTGATTCAGGGCAGAGTCCCGAAGCCACCAGGTCAGAGACGCCCTGGTCTGGGAGCTCAGACGAATCAGAAGGTCCAAGGACCGAGGTGACCTGTCCCACCGAGTCAGAATTGCTCGCTGAAGGAGACGAGTGTGACTCTGGGCAAATGGTATCGCCTCGAAAGACAAGACTATGAGCCCCAGCACCTGCATACAGAATCGTAACGAAGACCGACGGCGCAACAGAAGGGTTCGCACTGCCGACTGCAGAGACAGCAACTTGGCTGGAGAAAGGAACACCTTCGCCTGCACTGTGTCCAATATCAGACCCAGGTACTCCAGGCGACACTGACAATTTCTGCAGGTTGAGCAACCAGCCGAAATCCTGCAGCGAGGTCATTGTGATCCTCACATTCTCCTCCAGAGCTGGGGCGGACTCCGCTCGCAGGTCGTCTAGGTAGGCCACTACCGCAATGCCTCCCTGTCGCAGCAACGCCAACACCGGGGCTAGCAGTTTTGTGTAAGCTCGGGGTGCTGAGGCCAGGCCGAAGGGGAGTGCCACGAATTGAAAATGGAGGTCTCCCACTGCAAAGCGCAGATGCCGTGGGACAAATGGGTACATGGAGGTACGCATCCCTGATGTCCAGGGACGCCAGAAACTCCCACTGATGGAGAATACAAGGCAAATAGGCGCAAGAAACAGGCTGAGGGTCTCAGGGTATGTTGGCACAATAACAATGATGCAGATCGGCAGCTCTTCTAAGGGATAGGCTTATCCAGTTCACTAGAGCAGAAGAGAAAACAGAAGGCGCCTCTAAATGCAGCAGTTTAAAAATTTAATAGGTTAAAAAACGGTTATACAACTCACATGGAAGAAACTGTTGAGCGCATATCCGCACACATGTCTGCGGAGAGACAGATAAAGGGAGCAGCAATGTCCGTGGCAACTGGATCCTCGGAGCTATCCGGTGGATGTCAGCCGGCAGAGAAAACGTCCGCTCGTTTGTTCAGGGAACATCCGGGGCATCAGGGAAACAGCATGTAGGCGCCCACGTCACAAAGATGCGACGCATTTCTGAGTATTCAACCTGTGACGCAGTCACCAGGCGCACTCTTTCATCAGGCATATTCTAATGTGGATGGAGCACTGCTATATACTGGAGGGAAATGGGCGACACCTAGCGGTGGGGAATGGGTATTGCTCCTATATTCTTATAGGGAAATAAATAGGTAACAGCCGTATTGGAGATGTTATTAGATGCAAGATGTACATATTGAGTATACATATAATATATTAATGCCATATTGAGTATATATACATTAGGAGATAATCATGACATATTAAAACATAGTGGCTAAAAAACAATAGTAATCGCTATAACCAAACTCATTATTACAAAGACATATGATTGTGGGGATGTACATATATGTATGAGTGACACATCTGTCAAAGCATGATACTAGGGGTATAAACGAAACGATTTACACACACACATATACATATATATATATACACACACACATATATATATATATATATGCGCATGTGTATATATTTAATGAAATTCAACGTTGTGTAAGTAGGTAAAATAAATAAAAAAAGGGGGGGTGATTAATTCTTGTAGTCAATCGATATACTAATTAAAGTTGGAAAATGGTGATTACAGAAGGTAATGTAAAATTGAATAAAAAAATTGATGAATAATAAAAAAATGAAAAATGATGATAATGAGGGGAGTAGTGAGACAATAATGTTAGTAATGATTCTAACAAAATTTGTATACAAAATAGCCTAGCATGGGTACCCAGATGTATGTACATGCTGATGCTTTTACCCTGTTGCATACACACATATCTGGGAAAGGTACATGCTATATGGTGGTTAACTTACTTTCTTTTTGGACCCGCCACCCCCATGGAACCAAAGACAGTACATATACCTAGGGGTAAACAAAACGAGATTAGCGGAAGTTTTGAGACAGTAATAATATAGTATTGTAGCTATCTCGATAGTCTCATTTAACCCTCCAGGTGAGAGGGCATCAAGGTTATAGATCCAGAAGGTCTCCCTGGCGCAGAGTTTACTGAAACGCTCCGCACCAGAGAGAGACCCCGGGACCTGCTCTATAACCCAAACCTCTAGACCCTCCGTGGACTTTTTATGAACATTAGCAAAATGTCGGGGTACGCTATGTATATCCTTGCCCTCTTCAATAAGTCTTCTATGTTTGCCAAACCATTGGCGGAGCGGGCAAATAGTGCGTCCGACATAGATTAGGCCACACGGCAGGTTAGGGCGTATACTACGTAGTCGGAGGAGCAGTTGAAAAAACCATCCAATTTGTAAGTTTTGATGTTATAGTGGAAGGATTTGCGTCCATGTTTTACAAACTGACAGGCTTTACAGAGAGCCTTTTTACACTGGTACATTCCTACTATTGGTAGAAGTACCAGGGGGTTGGGTTGTGGGTTGGATTACCTAATTTTACTGGGGGCTATCATGTTTTTAAGACTGGGGGCCCCCCTATAGATTACCCTAGGGTGTTCTGGTAAGACACTTCCCAAATGAGGGTCAACATGTAGGATGTCCCAGTGTTTGCAGAGAATTCTTTCCATCTTTTTGTATTGTGAGTGGAAAGTAGTGATGAATCTGTATGGTAGGTCCCCACTACCTTCCTTTGTTTTTTTCGGTGGCATTCCATGCTTGTAATGTTCACAAGCTTGATCCACCAATGATGTGGGGTATTGTTTGTCAGAGAATTTTTCTTTGAGTAAATTACTCTGTGCAATATAGTCGCTGTCAAGTGTACAGTTCTGTCGCAAGCGGCAGAACTGTCCTTTGGGAATATTTTTTATCCATTTTGGATAATGGCAGCTGGTATAATGTAAAAAGGAATTTCCTGCTGTGGGCTTGGTATAATTGCTAGCACAGATGTTACCATTTTCATGTCTGAGGTCCAAATCTAGAAAAGCGAGATGGTGAGGGTCCGATACTGAGGAAAAGGTGAGTCCATAGGGGTTCTTGTTGCAGTGTTCCACAAATGACTGGATGTGTGCATGAGAACCATCCCAGATAATGATAATGTCGTCTATATACCGACCGTAAAAAGACGACATTACCAGAGAAGGGGTTGTTGTGCCAAATGTAATTATGTTCCCAATATCCCATGGATAGGTTAGCATATGATGGAGCAAAATTGGCTCCCATAGCGGTTCCTTGTGTCTGGAGATAGAACACATCTTCAAAACAAAAATAGTTGTGAGATAAGCAGAATTGTGTGGCTTCCAGAATGAGAGAAGCCTGTCTGGGATTTAGGAGACAGTCCTGGGAGAGAAAAAACTCAAGGGCCCTAAGGCCAAACTCATGGGGGATGGAAGTATATAATGAGTTGACATCTAGGGATAGCCACACATAGCTTCGCTCCCATTTATATGGGGAGAGTAACTCAAGCAAGTGTGTGCCATCCCTGATGTAGGACTGAGGTTGGTGCACTATGGGCTGAAGAAAAATATTGATGTACTGGCTAAGTCCAGAGGTCACACTTTCCATTGCTGCAACTATAGGCCTACCCGGAGGTGATGTGGAATGTTTGTGAATCTTGGGTAAATGGTAGAAGTATGGTGTTTTATAGAACTCTTTCCGTAGAAAAGCAGCCTCTGGTTTAGTGATAATACCATTGGCTAAAGCAGATTGAACCAGAGTATCTAATTCCTGTGAGAATTCTTTGGTAGGGTCTGTTTAAAGACCTCAACAAATACATCTGGAATCTCACCTTAAAAAGATACTACATCATGAAGGATTCAAAACACCCAGTAGATTTGACATCCACCTCTGATACATCCATAGAGATCTCCACCACCTCTTTTGATTTTGATCCTAGTACATTTTCATTGGAAGAAGCCCCTTTCTCATCAGTTGATGATGATATGTTTTACCTCCTCACCCAACACCCCAGTACCTCCCCACCTATCCAAAATTCACAACTCAAACCTAAATCCATTTTTTTCCCAGCTCATGCGAAGGGACCACACCTGGAATCCTTCTATAGGGTTGTATACGCGGATCTCCAACGCATGTGTCAACCTGCCACAGGCACACATCAGTATAGTCATAATCTTACATCTGCAGAAAAAAAGTCCCCAGACCTACTAATGAACAATAGGGATATTGTCATCAAACCTGCTGACAAGGGAGGTGGAATAGTGGTGATGGACAGAAATCTGTATACCACTGAGGCTCATAGACTACTGTCAGATACCACCACGTATAATAAACTTCGGGGAGACCCTACAAAAGAATTCTCACAGGAATTAGATACTCTGGTTCAATCTGCTTTAGCCAATGGTATTATCACTAAACCTGAGGCTGCTTTTCTATGGAAAGAGTTCTATAAAACACCATACTTCTACCATTTACCCAAGATTCACAAACACTCCACATCACCTCCGGGTAGGCCTATAGTTGCAGCAATGGAAAGTATGACCTCAGGACTTAGCTAGTACATCGATATTTTTCTTCCACCCATAGTGCACCAACTTCAGTCCTACATCAGGGATGGCACACACTTGCTTGAGTTACTCTCCCCATATAAATGGGAGCGAAGCTATGTGTGGCTATCCCTAGATGTCAACTCATTATATACTTCCATCCCCCATGAGTTTGGCCTTAGGGCCCTTGAGTTTTTTCTCTCCCAGGACTGTCTCCTAAATCCCAGACAGGCTTCTCTCATTCTGGAAGCCACACAATTCTGCTTATCTCACAACTATTTTTGTTTTGAAGATGTGTTCTATCTCCAGACACAAGGAACCGCTATGGGAGCCAATTTTGCTCCATCATATGCTAACCTATCCATGGGATATTGGGAACATAATTACATTTGGCACAACAACCCCTTCTCTGGTAATGTCGTCTTTTACGGTCGGTATATAGACGACATTATCATTATCTGGGATGGTTCTCATGAACACATCCAGTCATTTGTGGAACACTGCAACAAGAACCCCTATGGACTCACCTTTTCCTCAGTATCGGACCCTCACCATCTCACTTTTCTAGATTTGGACCTCAGACATGAAAATGGTAACATCTGTGCTAGCAATTATACCAAGCCCACAGCAGGAAATTCCGTTTTACATTATACCAGCTGCCATTATCCAAAATGGATAAAAAATATTCCCAAAGGACAGTTCTGCCGCTTGCGACAGAACTGTACACTTGACAGTGACTATATTGCCCAGAGTAATTTACTCAAAGAAAAACTCTCTGACAAACAATACCCCACATCGTTGGTGGATCAAGCTTGTGAACATTACAAGCATGGAATGCCACCGAAAAAAACAAAGGAAGGTAGTGGGGACCTACCATACAGATTCATCACTACTTTCCACTCACAATACAAAAAGATGGAAAGAATTCTCTGCAAACACTGGGACATCCTACGCGTTGACCCTCATTTGGGAAGTGTCTTACCAGAACACCCTAGGGTAATATATAGGAGGGCCCCCAGTCTTAAAAACATGATAGCCCCCAGTAAAATTAGGTAATCCAACCCACAACCCAACCCCCTGGTACTTCTACCAATAGTAGGAATGTACCAGTGTAAAAAGGCTCTCTGTAAAACCTGTCAGTTTGTAAAACATGGACGCAAATCCTTCCATTATAACAACAAAACGTACAAATTGGATGTTTTTTTCAACTGCTCCTCCGACTACGTAGTATAAGCCCTAACCTGCCCGTGCGGCCTAATCTATGTCGGACGCACTATTTGCCCGCTCCGCCAACGGTTTGGCAAACATAGAAGACTTATTGAAGAGGGCAAGGATATACATAGCGTACCCCGACATTTTGCTGATGTTCATAAAAAGTCCACGGAGGGTCTAGAGGTTTGGGTTATAGAGCAGGTCCCGGGGTCTCTCTCTGGTGCGGAGCGTTTCAGTAAACTCTGAAGCCAGGGAGACCTTCTGGATCTATAACCTTGATGCCCTCTCACCTGGAGGGTTAAATGAGACTATCGAGATAGCTACAATACTATATTATTACTGTCTCAAAACTTCCGCTAATCTCGTTTTGTTTACCCCTAGGTATATGTACTGTCTTTGGTTCCATGGGGGTCGCGGGTCCAAAAAGAAAGTAAGTAAGTTAACCACCATATAGCATGTACCTTTCCCAGATATGTGTGTGTGCACAACAGGGTAAAAGCATCAGCATGTACATACATCTGGGTACCCATGCTAGGCTATTTTGTATACAAATTTTGTTAGAATCATTACTAACATTATTGTCTCACTACTCCCCTCATTATCATCATTTTTCATTTTTTTATTATTCATCAATTTTTTTATTCAATTTTACATTTCCTTCTGTAATCACCATTTTCCAACTTTAATTAGTATATCGATTGACTACAAGAATTAATCACCCCCCCCCCTTTTTTTAATTATTTTACCTACTTACACAAAGTTGAATTTCATTAAATAGATTCACATGTATATATATATATATATATTTATATATATATGTGTGTAAATCGTTTCGTTTATACCCCTAGTATCATGCTTTGACAGACGTGTCACTCAGACATATATGTACATCCCCACAATCATATGTCTTTGTAATGATGAGTTCGGTTATTGAGATTACTATTGTTTTTTAGCCACTATGTTTTAATATGTCATGATTATCTCCTAATGTATATATACTCAATAGGGCATTAATATATTTTATGTATACTCAATATGTACATCTTGCATCTAATAACATCTCCAATACGGCTGATACCTATTTATTTCCCTATAAGAATATAGGAGCAATACCCATTCCCCACCGCTAGGTGTCACCCATTTCCCTCCAGTATATAGCAGCTCTCCATCCACATTAGAATATGCCTGATGAAAGAGTGCGCCTGGTGACTGCGTCACAGGTTGAATACTCAGAAACGCGTCGCATCTTTGTGACGTGGGCGCCTACATGCTGTTTCCCTGATGCCCCGGATGTTCCCTGAACAAACGAGCGGACGTTTTCTCTGCCAGCTGACATCCAGCTCCACCGGATAGCTCAGAGGATCCAGTTGCCAGGATCACCACGGACATTGCTGCTCCCTTTATCTGTCTCTCCGCAGACATGTGTGCGGATATGCGCTCAACAGTTTGTTCCATGTGAGTTGTATAACCGTTTTTAACCTATTAAATTTTTAAACTGCTGCATTTAGAGGAGCCTTCTGTTTTCTCTTCTCCCACTGATGGAGGGCTGCCACAACCGAGCGGATAGACTCCATCCGGAACTTCTGCGCCCTGACATACCGGTTCAGGGCCTTTAGGTCCAGTACTGGCCGAACCCACCCCCTTTTTTTGGGGACCACGAACAGATTTGAGTAGTAACCTCAAAACCTCTCTTCTGGAGGCACTGGCACAATCGCTCCCTGGTCTGAAAGAGTTTGAACAGCCCCGAAAAGGGCCCCCCGGCGATCCTGCGGGAGCCCTAAGTTTGATGGGAAGAACCTGTCTGGGGGTAGAGTGTTGAACTCTATCCTGTACCCGGTGGACATCACTTCCCGGACCCAACGATCGGGAATGTGAGCTAGCCACCGGTCTGCGAATCCCAGAAGACTTCCCCCCCCCCCATCCGAAGCCCGGGTGGGGGCAACCCATCAGGCTGAGGAGGGCTTGTCTTCCGCCTTTTCGGTTGTGCGCTGCCACTGCCGCTTACCGGCCCCTGCAGCGACCTTACCGGGGCGGGTCCCCTTACCTGTTGCGCTCGGGGCGCAAAAAAACCTTTTCTGACCCGAGGGAGGGGGCCCCTGTCTACGGCGAAACTCGCGCTCCGGGGCTCCGGAAGAAAAGTACTCTTACCTCCCATAAAGTCTTTTATGATCTCATGCAAACGTGGACCAAATAGACATCCACCCTGAAAAGGAAGATCAGCAAGACATTTTTTGGAAGCATGGTCGCCAGACCAAGAACGCAACCAGAGTATTCTTCTGAGGATAATGGCAAAAATCGATATCCTGGATAACATCGGCAGTAAATCAACGGCCGCATCACAAAGGTACTTGATACCTTGGAGCAAAAACTCAGCCCTCTGCGGAGCATCCATCAGGCGGCCGCATTCCAGATCGGACTTAAGCTCCGCCATACACTCAGACAGATGTTGAGCCGCCATGGCGGACGCCAAGGCTGGCCGCAAAGCAGAACCTGCCACCAGGAAAAGCGATTTTAAAAGCGCCTCTGTTTTTCTATCAGCGGGGTCCTTGAAAGAAGGAGACCCTTCCAGAGGAATAGTCGTCGCCTTACTAAGGCGGGCAATCGGTGGGTCCACCACAGGCACAGACGGCGGGGTGCGGGGGTAGGAGGGGGGGTGAAGGGGGGCAGGAGCTCCACGCGCCCCTGCGGCGGCTACCCGGATAAAAAGAAAAAACTTGTTTTTTTTTGTTAGTCGGTCCCCCTTCCGCCCCTGAAAAGGGGGGAAGGGAGGAACTCTCACTCACCACTCCGGACGAGCGCCATGGGTAGCCACCCAGTCGCAGACTTACCGTCCCTGCCTGGACGGTACGCTGCAGGCCAGAAAATCGCCCTACCGAATCGCATCCGGGCTGGGCGTAAGTGGGGGATCACCCCAGGCCACCCGCACGGAACGGGCATTATGCGGGGAAAGTACAGAGCCCATGGACTATCCATGCCCCGACCGGCTTCTTGATAGCAGATCATCTTGATAGAAGACAATAAAATAAAATAAAAATAAAAAGAATGGTCACAAACAGGACCGCAATTCCCCTAAAGGGAAGCCAGGTCAACTCCTTGCAAACTAGGCATTTACACTGATGAGCTATACTATTGAGGGGGTTTATGTGGGAAGAAAGGACGGCCCCATGGGAGGGGCCAGCTGTTTCTTTTCCCTGCCTAGTTAACTCCTGGTGAGACAAGCATAAATCCCACAGGTAATGGAGAGCTGCGTCTGTCAGTGAACGATAGGAGAAAAATGTAATTAACAATTCTGCCTAATAGAGTATAGGATGTCATGTCATCTGTGTCTTACCATGGAGAGTTAATCCAGCTCTGAGCAAAACTCTTTTTTCAGTAGGAAAAAAAAAAAAAAAAAACAGACACAGAAATATGTGACTGTTTCCTCCCTCATTTTGTGACTGGCAGATCATTATCTCATGCACAACCATACAGAACTTCCTTTATTCTCCAGCACTCCCAGGATTGGCTGCTCCTCACCTCAGCATGATTGGGCATGCTGAAGTCATGTGGTGACTTTCCTGAGTTTTGAAAGGATGTTTCTCAAAACCCAGAACTAGAGTAGAGGTGGGTAGGGAGTCTTGTGACATCACCACTCCATCCACCGAGCTCCAGCAAAGAGATCCACCCACTAATTCCAGTGTTTTGCAAGGCTGCTACTGCTGAAGGGGGTGCCATTTGCAAGGTAGGGATACATGCAGGAGGCTTGCATGTATATATACATTAATACTGAGCCATTTGTTTATACTGTGTGAGTGGTGGGTTTGCATCCACTTTGTGTGTGGTTAAAAAGTTGGGGGGATAGTTTGAGTGGTTGAAAATCAAGGGGGAAACTGGGTTTGATCGAGAGTTAGGGGGACAACTTAACCTCTTGAAGCTGCCCATTTGGCAAGAAGGCCTTAACGCCAAGCGAGCGCATATGTGCGACCCTGTTAAAACAACTTACTGTGCTGAGAACTCGCATGGTAGCTGGCGGGGATCGGTAAGCTTTCGATGCATACTTGTGATTGGGAGCTTTCCATTCATGTGACCACTGTGACAGCCATTCACAGTGGTCACATGGCACGAATGCCTGCCTCTGCCTCCTAGAACTCTCAGGGCTGGCAGGTGATCAGCACAAATGGGTTATGTGGGTAGTTGAGTTAGGGGGTACAACTATGGGGGTAGTTGGAGGGGCAGCTTAGGTGCATGGCTGAAATTCAGGGAGATAACTTGAGGGGGGTCAAGTGGGGGGGGGCAACTTTGATGGGAGTCAACGGGGACTAGTTTGGGGGGTGGTTGAGAATCAGGAGGGACAACTTAAGGGGTGGTCAAGAGTCATGGGGGGGGCAACTTTGGGGTGGTCAAACAAATTGACGGTTGTAGCACAGGGGAGGTAATAGTACCCTTTACAGGAAGGAGTTGGGCTGCCCTGTATTCCTACTGCTGAAATTGGGTAGTGTCCTTCTCCCTGAAATGTCCGGATTGATAGCTGGAGAATATGTTTTTAGCCAATCTCGCATGAACGACTTCCTGCAGACACACACGACCTTCAATGGCCATGAGCGAGCAGTGTGTATATAACAGATATTTAATCTTTTCTTGAGATTGTTGCTCACAGGAGAATCCTATACAAAGAAGCCAGAGTGAGATTGTCACCATTACTCATGACAGGTAAAACCTGCCTATTGTGCTTACTTTTTATCAAGTTTCACCAGGAAAGAGGATTATTCTTCATGTGGATGAGCGCAGCACCTTGATTTCCTTTACTTTATATAAACAAAAAGTCTACTGAAGTAACAGCGCCACAGATGACATTACAAATGGTCTAATAGACCGCTGCTAGTCTGGCTGTTGTAGGCAGAAGTGTAGTTGGGTAACAGGCCAGAGTCAGTTTCGGAGCAGGCACAGGTATGTACAGAAGCTGCAGGCAAAAGCATGGTTTAATAACAGGCCAGGGTCAGTTGAGGAGCATGCAGTGGCATAAAGGGGTGTGAAGGTAAATGGTAGGAATCGAGGATTACGTTTACCGTACTTCACTAATAATGTAGAGCAGTATGGTAACAGCAGAAACAATTACTTCTGTAGAGGCCTGGTTGGTAAGGCCACTGGGGACAATAATAAGAGGTGTCTGTTCTAACTCCTCCTCTGGAGCACACCCTACCTTTTTTGTGACATTTTAGCCTGTTGGTTTGGGAGGGATTTTGTCTGGAAAATGGTGTCCGGAGAGTCTGCTTATCACATCTGATCTAATGTTTTCTGGTGGGTCATTCGGGAATATAAGGGCAGTGATGATTTCCACCTGGTAGCCAAGGAAGGATTTGAGTCTTTCAGTGGAGTTGCGGTAGATTATATAAGAATTGAATATGGCCAAATTAAAGCGCTAATTTGAGACTTTTTTTATGCCAATGGTATGTTCGTCTTGTGGCAAGGTAGGGTTTGAGCATTTGATCACTTAAGTCCACTCCCCCCATGAACAAATTGTATTCATGGACACATATTGGTTTTTGGATTGGGCCATTCCTTCTAGGGATTTCCATGCAGGTGTCGTTGCGGATTGAAGACAGCATGTAGACCTCCCTTCTGTCTCTCCACAACCAGAATTTCCTTGTTACGTAGACTCGCTGACTCCCCTCTTCTCAGCTTCATATTAACAAGCATTTGAGGAAAGTCCTTCCTGTTCTTTCTTACGGTGCCACATGCTGGAGTATTCTTCCTGTGAAGGTTGCAGAACAGGGGCAAACCGGTGTAGAAGTTATCTACATACAGATGATAACCCTTTTCCAGGAGTCGGTAAATGAGGTCCCAAACGACTTTCCCGCTTGATTCTAAGTAGTCTGAAAATTCAGAGGGATGCAGCTGAGTGTCATTTCCTTCGTATACCATGCAGGCATAGATGTACCCTGTTGCTTGGTCGCATAATTTACAAACTTTCCCTTTTGCTGGGGAGGAATTGCTTGAAGCCCAGCCTGCCAGTAAATTTGACATGTGACTCATCCACGCATATGTTGGTCCGGGTAAATAACTGGCGGAATTTTTCTGAAAAATCATTTAGAAGTGGCAGAATTTTATAAAGCTGATCATATGCTGAGTCATTTTGGGGAGGGCACTGGGTATTGTCGCTATAATGTAGGAACCTCATTATCATTAAATATCTGGTTCAAAGCATTACTGCTCAGTAGATCGGCATGTGGTGGATGGGGTTGTGGACCAATATGAACATATCTAATTTTTTTTGGTGAGTACCATATTGAATGAGGCTCAAAAAAATCTTAAACTCCTCCACTGTTAAGTCTCTCCACTCATAGGGACAGGGATAATAGGATGTTTGGTTAGTCGCTATGAATTATTGTGAATACAGGTTGCACTGGGCCACAATTGATAACAGGTCCTCTGTAAAAATGAAATTAAAGAAATTTATTAGGGCCAAATTCTCTGTGTTCACCTGGACTCCTGGCTGGGCAATGAAAGGGGGAAATGTTAGCTGCTCCTCAGTTAGGAGGAAGCCACAGGTGGTTCTGAAGGGCATAGGGAAGGCTGGCAAGGGTCCTAACCCTTTGGGGCTGAGGTGACACCCCACTAGCACTTGGCCTTTCTTGCCAAGGTACTGCGCTACTAGTGGATGACACTATCCTCCTCTGTCACTGTCCCACTGCTTAGCACTGGCTTGTAATTGACATCAGAATCAGAAACAGAGAGCTCCCTGTTACTCTTGTCGATCGCACTTAGAACTTGGTATGCCTCCTCAGTTGAAATGAATTCCTTTAGACATAGTGGTGGTGATGAGCCTCCACAGATGTGCGCTAATAAGCCTGCACAGATGTGCACTGATAAGCAGCACTAATTAGCTATACTGATGGGCACTGATGAGGTCCCACAGATGAGGCAGTACTGAGTGACACTGATAGCACTGATATGCGGTATTGTGTGACACTGATGGCAATGTGACACTTAGGCATTGTGACACTGAGGTTTGGTAACACTGATGGCACTGTTGGAAACTGACACTGATGGGCATGGTGACACTAATGGCACTATGCATTGTGACACTGAGGCACGGTAACACTGATAGGTACTGTTGGAAACTAGCAATGATGGGCCCGGTGACACTGAGGGTCACTGTTTCGGCATGTAACAAGCGGGAAAATCACTCACTGCAGCACAGATCGCTCTCCCTCCTCGCATGTGATCTTGAGGAAGGAGAACTGTCCATGAGAGATGATCTCATATGTTTACATTTGAGATCCTCTCTCATTGGCCTTGGCGATCACTTGGTAAATGACAGCTGTGAGTGGCCATTTACCACGATCTGCGATTGGCTGCATCCAAGGGACACTGGCATGACAGTTTTTGCCCGATGCGCACCCAAAGGGGCGCATGGGGTGCATGTTCCCAGGAGAACGTATATGGACGCCCTCCCGCCAATTAAGGCCCGCGCTGTAGCCGTTTTTTGGCTATAGCGCGGGCATTAAGTGGTTAATATTATAGCCTGGTTTTGCATATATTTTAAGTAGCTAAACATTATTATAAGTGCTGGGATTGTTTAGATATGTTTTAGAATAATAGTTATGATTTAACCACTTCCTGACCGCGCACAGTATATTTACTGCTGCAGTGTGGCGCTGTCTCGCGAATCTCCGTATACAAGTGGCGATCCGCTGGCGGCATGCCCGATGTCCGCCAGCGAGCAGCGATGACCTGCCAGAGGGAAAGAACGGGGAACCGCCGATGTAAACACAGGGGTTACTCGCTCTGTCAGCGGGCATAGAAGAGTCACTGGGATCAGTTAGATCTCTTATGCCCATGGTAGCTCAGCCCCCTCACAGTTAGAACATGCCTAGGGAACACAGTTAACCCCTAGATCTTCCCCTGCAGGTTAACCCCCTTCATTGCCAATTACATTTATGCAGTATTCAGTGGTTATTTAAATTTCTGATCGCTATATAAATGTCATTGGTCCCAAAAAAGTGTCAAAAATGTCCGACATGTCCGCTGCAATATTGCAGTCCCGATAAAAATCGCAGATCGCCATCACTAGTAAAAAAATAAATAAAATGTAAAAACACCAGAAATTAATTCTAAAGGTTTGTAAACGCGGCAACTTTTGCGCAAACCAATCAAATGCTGATTGGAATTTTTTTTACCAAAAATATGAGAAAAAATATAAAATCGGCCAAAACCGATGAATACATTTGTTTTTTTATATATTTTTATTTGTATTTTAGCAAAAAGAATTTTTTTTTTTTTTTGCAAAATTGTCGCTCTTTTTTTGTTTACAGCGGTGATCAGAAATGACGCAGAGGTGATCAAATACCACCAAAAGAAAGCTCTATTTGTGGGAAAAAAAGGGCGCAAATTTTGTTTGAGTACAACGTCGCACGACTGCTCAATTGTCAGTTAAAACGCCGCAGTGCTGAATCACAAAAAGTGCTTTGGTCCTACAGTGGGAAATCCTTCCGGTGGTGAAGTGGTTAATATTTCTTTGGTACATAACATACACATATACAAACATGCCTCAAAACTAAAAAGATCAGTTTTTATACCTTTATTTTGCAGTATCCAGTGCCTGTCACATTACTTCAATCCCTCTCTCTTCTGAGTCTAAGAGTAGCCACTGTGCAAGCTTAGTGAAGGCTAGTGACATCACTTCCAGAAGTTTCACTGTTCCCGAGTAGCCAGTGGGCGTATACAGGATGGGAGGAACTGATCATAGGTTCCCTGGTCAGTGCTCTCTCGTGAATAAGGATGCTTGTGCATCTTATTCATGAGAAAATTAAGATATTAAAAAAAAAAAGTACCATTCACACAGGAGGGCAGGAGAGTCTAGCGCACATATACAGTATAGCTGTGGAGAGCTCCTAATCAAGGTAGCTGGATGCAGAGGGAACTGTCAATGTAGCTGGAAGTGCTCTGGGGTCTCAGCTCAGCTCACAGTCTACAACACTATACCTTAACTCTACATGATTCCGCCTTGTAGTGTGCGTGCAACTCAAAGTACAAAGTGGAATCCAGGGGATTTTACTGCGCAATGTGTGTATGTGCTGTGTGTGCATGGTGCTGTATACAGCTGCACTGTGCTTTACATATAAGAATTAAAAAACAGCCTACCGTGCTGACTGATACACTTTAATGCTTAAAAAAAAAAAATATATGGGTGGGCAGATAATAAGTCACTATATTGGTGGTTGCAGCTCCACATAAAGAGGTCTTGAGACAACTAATACGCAAGTGTAGAAGTTTAATTGGAAGTAAAGGGTTAATAGCAAAATGCACTCACTGTGTAAGGGAAGATAAGGCATCGTTCTCATAGAAGGATCAACTGGGACCATGAAGGCTGCAAAGTTCGGCAGGTAAGCAGCTGGAATAGTAGAGTTTAGCAGAGAAGCTGGTGGTGAAAGGCGAGCCACTGTGCTAGCTTTGTGGGAGGGATGGGGACAGTGCTGGGCAGGACTGGGTTTACTCAGAGACAGACAACAATTTCAGGAAGTGCCTGTGAGCTGTCAAATTTAGCTGAACTGGCAAATCGTTATCAGTAAAGAACAGAAGGCTAAGGTGTGGCCGAGTGAGGCATGTAACAGGATGTGCAGTCAAGAGCTCCACCGATCATCCTGAGAGATCTGACTCACAGCACCGCCATCCTGCACCCTACAGCTCCGGAACAGACATCGCTGAGTGCTGCCAACCCTCCTCTACATCCAGCCGGTAAGATTTTTGTGCTCCCCCATGTCTAAGCGAGGCCTACCAGACACGCTGGCCCAAGATGGCAGCCTCCTGCCCCGCTCAGCTAAAGAAGCTGTCCAGCGCCGCTTCTCTAAGTGGGGAAAAGACCCCCCCCCACCTCCCTCAGGGCCTGGCGGATGCGATCTGGATGAGGATCAGGGGGACTTAGATGACACCCAATTGCTCCTGGCTAATCCACCCATTTTGTCCCGTGCCCCTAGGACTCATGCAGCAACAGGCCTTTGAAATGGCGGCGCCTAGCCAGCACTGATCCTGAGCCAACCATAAGGGACATATTAGCTGCTGTCACGGCCTGTAATTCCTCGATTGCAGATCTTGCAGGGGAGGTGAAAAGCATGGAAATATCCTTTGTAAGGCAGGATATGCAGAAGCCGCGTGAGCGCACATCTGCTGTTGAGGGAAGTATCAGCATGATTGAAGATGAATGGCAACCATTGCAGAGAGATGTCAAATATGTTCATTAAGTGGCCTCTGACAATGCCTCCCACTTGGAGGATATGGAAAACCACCTTCACAGAAATAACGTGCATGCGGTGGGTATCCCCGAGAAAGTGGAAGGCAAGAATCCTGTGGCGTTTATTGAAGCTTGGCTATCTGAGACCCTTGGGGGGCGATACCTTTTCATCTATGTTTGTGGTTGAGAGGGCCCATAGGGTCCCAACGTGGCCTCCGCGCGCGGGGGGCGTTACCATGTCCCTCCCTGTTTCGCCTCAATTACAGAGAGGGATACCATATTGATACATATGAAACTAGCACTGCATATTATATCTTTATGGACTTATGATTGTTGATCAAAGCAATTTATGCATGCTGCTCTGTTTTAGTATTTAGCATACTTTTTTTTACTAGGATAAGTGCGGATTTCCTTTTTTAGTTTGTTTTATTGCTTGATCAATTATCTGCTGCCTTCCATTTCATCGTGGATATTTTTTATTTTAGGACTTCATTGGCCTGAGATTTTTGAGGGGGTTTTCAGCTATACTGAGACCCAGCAAAATTCAGATAGGAGTGAGCTTTTCATGCGGTTAAAAAAACCTCTTGACCACAGAAATTCACAATAAATGGGATATTGCCTTTTTCGAACAGGGTCTTAAAGATAAAATAGTTCCTAGGAGCCTTAGGTTTGAGTTTTCCCCACAGGAAGACGAGCAGGACCTGCTGGGTTGGTTCCAATATTTTAATGACGTTGGGCTCAAACTAGTCTGCTTCCTGATGGGAAGAAAAAGAAATTGGCCAGTGTAGACACTGAGATTAAGGAAATTAGAGAAAAGTTGTTGGCTTTCAAAGACCTGGATGAATACAGGTCAAAATCCCAGTCTTTAAAGAATGCCTTAGCCAAGGAAGAACAGGACCAAAGAAATAAAAAGAAAAAATATATTAGAGATTATGGATATTTTAAGACCAATGAAGTTTTTAAGTGGCAGGTAAAAAGGGCCAAAGCTACCAATAATGAGGGTAGCCAGAACCCTGTCCCTGAAGCCCCCCCCCCCCCCCAAGAAAGGTAGCAACCAAGACCCCCCAAGCCCCCAATGGTGTGAATACCCCTAGAGGTGCAACGACCAAGGGGGGAGACACCCGAGGGGTCTGCCCTAACGGGAAGGGAAGACCAGTAAGCAACCATACTCGCCACGTAGCTTATAATGATTACCCGCCCGACCGTGAGGAGATGCCGGTTTCTAACCGGTATGGCCCTTGGAAGGGTATGAGGATGAATACGATTATGATCAGCGTTATATCACCCAGTACCCTTCCCATCTCACCCCCAGGAATGAACGCTTTAGGGACGCTTCCTCTCACTGGGAAAGCCCTGGATATCGGGAACCTAGAAGACCTCAGCAGGCCAGTAATGGGCCCCCCCGACCTCATTTTTTCCCAGGGCCCCCAAAAAAGCAAACGAGGAGGAGAGCAAAGAGAGGGTCTGAGGGGGGAGGAGGATCAGAGCGGAAAAGGAGAAGAGTGTAGGGGAGGGTGGCATCTTTAACCTCAGTAAAGTAGAGCTTTCTGAGTCAGAAAGATTTGTGCTGAATGGCCTCAAATTCGCCCCAGACAAACCTCTTGATAAGTTTTCTGCATTCATTGATGTGCAAAAGTACATCAGAAAAATATTCAAAGATATCTCCTTTCTAAACCACCCAGTAATAGGGAGTTCAGTTAAAGTGGGATTCCTAACACGGGCCTGGCTAACGCTTCACTCTTTAAACCTCCGGGGAGCATTCCTCCCTCTATTAACACATTTAGAGATTTGGTGGTTTAAAGATGTAGATAAAATCAAGGTCCATAGAATAGTAATAGTTTTAAATTTAGATTTGGTCTCAAATCACTCAAGTCGACAAAGGGGGTGGGATCGTGGTCCTGGATAGGTCAGCCTACGTACAAGAGATGAACAGGCTGCTTTCGAATACAGATACTTATATTCCCCTGGCCCACGATCCCACCTCTAAGTATAAAAAATAACTAATTAAATTGATTAATGATGGCTAGTCTGATGGCCTGATTAACAAGGAGGAGAAGTGCTTCCTGGTCCCCCTGGCACCACGGGTCCCCATTATATATCATCTCCCCAAGGTCCACAAGGACCAGGTCAACCCACCGGGGAGACCAATAATCAGTGGACTGGATTTGGTCACCTCCAGGGTTGGGAAGTACATAGACGTATTCCTCCAGCCTCTTGTGTCTCAGACTGAGTCCTTCATTAAGGATTCGGCTCAGGATATTAGGACTCTGAGTGGAGGGAGAGCTACATCCTCGTCACTGTGGATGTGACCTCCCTCTACACTATCACTTCACACAAGGATGGCTTTGAAGCAGTGGAATTGTTCTTAGGCATAGATGCTAGTCCCGCCCCAGCGTGCATTCGTTTTAGGCCTTCGCAGATTCGCCATGGCTCATAATTATTTTTGGTTTAGCAGCACCTTCTATCTTCAAAATAGGGGTGTCGCAATGGGCGCCAAGTTTGCGCCGAGCATGGCAAATCTGTTGATGGCCAAATGGGAGGAGGACGTCATCTATGCTGACCGAAGGCCTGAAGTGTTTTTTTGAGGTCGATATATAAATGACGTCCTTCTCCTCTGGGATGGTGATATGAGCTCCTTAGAGAGCTTTATGAGGGAGCTGAAAAATACCCTTGAGATAGTCCTGCAATACGAGGCCAGCCACACCAACGTCCATTTCCTTGACCTCAATATTGAGGTCAAGAATGGTGCCCTTGTTACTACCACCTATTTCAAGAGTAATGAACGTAACGGTTACATAGGACAGGGCAGTTGTCATCACCCTAGTTGGTTGAGGGCTGTTCCTAAGGGACAGTTTATCCGTTTATGGAGGAATCGCATTCATGCTGAGGACTTTCATAACCAGGCCCTGATCCTAAAGAATAGGTTTCTGGAGAAGGGTTATGGAGAATGTGAGCTCAATAAAGTTATTGGTGAGGTGGGAGCGATGGGTAGAGATAATTTACTCATCAATAAGCCTAGGTCAGACATGGATGAAATGGGAGGGAATTTTAGGTTCTCCTTTCTCACCTCCTACTCCCACCAGAAACACCATCAGATAAAGAAAATCATTAATAAGCACTGGGAAGTCCTGAGGAACGATGAAGTTCTAGGGCCTTTGTTGCCCAATCACCCTCAGGTTATCTATCGAGGGGTGCCTCCCCTCAAGTTACAGGTATCAAAAAGTGTCCTGGATGCTCCACATAGAGTTCCCCTTTTTCAGAATCTCAAAGGGTATCATCCCTGTAGGAAATGTGGGATCTGTCAGCTTAATAAATCTAGGGCCCGGAAGATTGACCAATTTAATTCAAGTGTGACCGGTGAGCAGTACGACATCAAAACCTTTATCACATGCACCTTCAAAAAATGTGGTCTACTTGCTCATCTGTCCATGATGTGGCCTACAATATATTGGCTACACCATTAGGTCTATGAGCGTACGACTAATGGAGCATGTGGCCAATATCAGAAAAGGCTTCCCGAATCACTCTGTGTCCAGGCATTAACTGGAAAAACATAATCGGGATCCCACGGGCACCATGTTTGTGGCCATTGACCGCTTTACCCCTAAATGGAGGGGCAGTGTCACGTACCTGGTGGTTGAGTTTGGCTTATGCGGGGGCAACCTCTCTTGCAGCCCTGGTTCGAGAACCCCTGGTAGTGCAGACAGAGAGCTCAAGAGCACAGGGGGGTATGAGGGCTGGACAAGTCTCTGATGGCCGGTATAAGTCCACTGAAGCTTGTGCAGGCTGAAGATTAGTGATTTGGTCCAGATCGGCAACTGACAGGCAGAGAGGTACAGAGGAATCAGGCAAACGGGTGGTTGGGTACAGGCTGGGTCGGTAACGTGCAGGTGGCTGAAGTACAAAGGGCACAGGCAGAAGAGTAGTCGTAAACAATCCAAGGTCAGGGCAGGCAGATAGCAACAAAGTCCAAAGGATAGCCGGGGTCACAGGTACAGGAAGTCTCTCAGAGCAAACGCTGGGGGGTGGAATCACAGGTGCAGGACGCTGTAAAACAGACAGCACCAAGTGCAGTGTGTCAGCGGCTTAAATGGCCGTCTTTGGCGCCATTGCCAGCTCAAACTTGCGAACACGCTATAGGTCTGCCAATGGCCCTGGATGGATCCTTACAGGCAGTTTTGTAAGGCAAGAGATATGGAGACTTGAAACACGGTGGATTTTTAAGCTTAAAAGTTACATTCCTTTTGCCCTGAACGTAGACTGGGACATAAATTGCTTTGTTAACAATGGGTGATTGTCCCGGTCTAGTTGCTAAGGCTCCCCCCACTCCACCTTTTTTTCTGGCTTTGAGGTCTCGCCTGTTTTTTCCTTTTTTCCCTTTTTTTCCCTGGAATAATATTTTCCCACCTTGACTAAGAGATTTTGGTAATTTTTGCATCATGTTTATAATGTGGTTTTAAAGTGACGCACTCTTTTTTTCAATCGTCACAGATTGAATTTGGAGGCATTATTTTATTTGTATGTTTACCTTTATCCTTCATTTTTTATTTTTATTGGTACCATATGATTAATGCTGTTTGAATATATGTTTAGTGGGAATTGTTCTTCACCGATCGTCACCGATCTAATTTAGAGGTATTATTTTCCCTTTTGAGAGGTTATAAGTAATAAGGGATTAATCCTTTTTGACTGTCATTGGTTGCATGTACAGTCATGACTCCATTAAATCATGGAGGCTTTTTGACTGGCTTTCTCCTCCCTTTCTTTTTATGGGGGTGGAGATTGTTGGTTAAAAGCTTTTTTTGATACTGGGAGCCGATCTGCATACGTATATTTTATATTGTTTTATATTCTTAGATATTTTATTAACTGTGCTACTCTATTGCTTTAAGTTGGGCAGACGTCCTTCTTGGTAGCGGGAATTAACGCTTGTGCCTGCTGGGATGACCATTGCCGGTTCCTGTATGGCTTCTTATCTCCCTGGCTGGCTCCGGTGTTTTTTTTTTTCCCCTCTCCTGTGGGACGCCTGCAGTGAGTTTAGTGATTGAAGTGGAGCTGGCTATACAGCCAGCTCCACTTCCCTTCTGTGAGCCACACTGACGGTGATGTAATGCGTCTCACAAAGAATCCAGGACTGTGTGTCTGATGTGGAGCCGGCTGAGAGGCCAGCTCCACTTCCTATCAACGGGACGCAGCAGTGGTCGCGCTGTGCGTTGCACATCTAATTTCCTGTGGGCCAGTGTATTTAAGGGCGTGCTTCACTGCTGGGTACATGCCTCTGATGACAGCCTATTAGCTGAAACATGTCAGGCGGTACCCTGGCAGACTGAAGCACACTGACCCAATCTGTGATTCAATGACACATGGCTGATGCTGTTTTTTTAACTGATTGTGACGTAAGTAGAACCTTTAATAAACCTTTTTGAATATTTTTACGGGCTTCACTATGGTGCCTTTGTTTACTCCCCCTGGTAACAGAGTGAGGATTCCATGTGACGTCCATCAGTGATCCAACCTCTGATTGGAAGGTTTCATTTTGAGGATCTTGGATATGCTAGGATTTGTCTACTTTCTGGTAATTATATTTGCCTGACACAAGGGTGTTGTGTGTGTCCCCTATTCAGCACTGTGGTCCCTGGCTTGGGGTCTCTCCTAAACTGGTGGCGGGTGCATGATTAATATCAGCAGTCACACTATGAAAGTTTTTTTTCCCTAGAATATCAGAGTATATGATCCAACCTGTGAGCGTATACCTTGAAGACACAGGATCATTGAGGGATTTGTCCACATGCGTTCCTGGCTATCATACCTTTGAGGAGTTTACTGACGTTCATCAGTGATTTAATCTTTGTGATTAAAAGATTATATTCTGGGAATTTCCGAATATGCTCAGACTTGTCTACTCTTTGACAATTATATTTGCCCAACATGTGGGTGTTTTGTGTGACCTTTACCCTGCACTGTGGCCCCTGGCTGAGGGTTGTTCCAAACTGGTGGCGGGTGCTTGATTGTTATCATACAGAGTCACACTATGAAAGTTTTTTTTTTTCCTCTAACACCACCTGCGAGAATATATGACCTACCCGTGAGTGTACACCTTGAAGATACAGGACCACCGAGTGATTTTGTTCACATGCGTTTTTGGCTGACATATTTGGTAAGGAGACTTGCCCGACACCCTTCTTCGGCTCTGTGAAGGTCCCTCTACTTTTTTTTAATAGAATAAGCGCGGATTTGTTTTCTTTTTAGATTGTCTATTACTGTCCCGTTTCCCCCCTTTGGAATAACCCTACTCAAAATTAAACTACAGGGCTTCTCATTTTGGAAACAACATGGAATTGAATTTTTTTTAACCAAATCTATGTTGGTGGTGTCCTTAAGTCCTTTGATCACCTATGCAGGGAATTCTCATTAACGAAAAAACTATTTTACCAATACCTCAAACTCAAGCATGCTTTAAAAACCCAGGCACAGACTACAGGTCTGTCTGTCACTAAATCTCTGCTTCTCCAGGAGGTCCTGCAGGCAATCAACTGTAAGGGATTAATATCAAGGGCATACATACTGTTGATACTACATAGAGCTTACCGCATGCCTGTTCAACTATATGACTGGGGAAGAGGAGACTCTCCCTTATGCCCAAAATGTACTGTTCACAGAGGAGATTTCATTCACATGATTTGGCGCTGCCCAAAACTCATAAGATACTGGACGGAGGTCACACAGACTCTCTACTTTGGCCCAAACGCCAATACCACTTACCCCTTGGTGTGCCTACTGGGGGCGATAGACGATGAGATGTACCCAAGAGCATATTCATTATGGTAACCAGACTACTATACCTTGCTAGGAAACTTATAGCACGCTTTTGGTTGGCACCATGTAAATTCCCTCTCCTTAGGGAACAGTTGGCCTATCGACAACGTAATGAAGTCAGAAAGTTTACCCTCATATGGCAAAACTGGCTGGATGACCCCAATCTTGCTCACAGCTGGTGATGGATAGATTTCTACGGTTCTAGACCCTCTTGTTCTTTTTTCCCTCCTTTTTGTTTTCTTTAGTTTCCTTTTGGGCTTCTGATATAATATATGCAAAGATGAAGCATTATACGGTATATTTGTCCATACACAAGCTCAGGAGAAAGATTTCTCCTCTAGTTTTACCCATGTCTGTTTTGTTCGTTTTGCGTTCTACCAAGCTTTACTAAGAGTAAAAAAGGAGTATATGGGCTAGGTAACTGTATATGCTGTTTTTATATTTGAGTTCATATGCTCTGTATGTGTTCCTATTACTGATATGTATGTATACCCTACTATTGTATCACACAGTTACTCAATATCCTTGTCAATAAAAAAGTTTTGATTTAAAAAAGGAACAGAAGGCTGCTGGTTGTCTGCCTCAGATTAGTCTTTCTAAGCTAGACAATCAGCAAGTATGAAAATGCATAATATTAAAAGTAAAGATATTTAACATAGTAATCAAGGGCAAATTTTCAATTGTGACTGGAATTCCACTTTAACGTTAAGCTTGGAGATGTTTTTGATTCAGCAATGAAGGCGGCAAACTACAAGGCTAATCAAAGAGCTGTAAAATGAAAGGAGAGCATGAGCACCTGCTCTTTCATTGTGGGATAGTTGTCCAGAGGAAATGTCCTGGAGAAACTCTGGGAGCGAAGAAAAATAGTTTAGGCCTATTTAGACAAAGAGGTAAAACAGACGGGAATGGCGCTGTCTTTGGACCAATAAAGTGCTAATGTTATGTATAAATAATATATTTTGTGCAAAAGTGCATTAGAGTGTGAAAACAATTTTTTCAAAAAAATCATAAACGGTGTTTACTGTAACCTGTGCTGAAATGTCCGTCAAGGGCATGTGTAATATATATCAAACAATATCAAAATCAATACGTTGATTCAATGTACAATTGACCACAATTTCATAATAAATCATTGAAACATAAAAAATCTTTAACCACTTCAATACTATGCACTTAGAACACTTTACTACCAGACCAATTTTCAGTTTTCAGTGCTGTTGC
>BLSH010000002.1:176335-200006 GCA_018402905.1 Glandirana rugosa
TTTTTATAGGGATCTCCGGTCAAAACAGCGGAATCTGTATTGACATGAGACCTTAGTCTGATACAACGAGTATCTTTTAACGAATTTCGGTTTAAAAACCTATTCAGAATAGGCCTTGGGAATTATCTAGCCCGAAAACTATGAAAGGCCCCTTGTCGAGGGTTATTTTGAAGGGGTCTAGGTTGTATGCTTAAGGGGTCTGAAGAGTGGTGAAAAGTATGTGTTGTATTTTTCTACCTCTTATATGAGTTTTTTGTAACCTTGTAAAATAGTGTTCTAGGTGTAGACTTTTGGTAAAATCGTATTTTGTCACACAAACGTCGCGTCAGGATTCATTCACAGTTACTTCCCAAAGGTGCAGCCTTGCCAGTGCTACAGAGTCAGTTCACCTACTACGAATAGTTCCATCATCCACACCTTCACCCACCGTGTGTACAGACTCTTTGATCTGCAGTTCATACATCATCTTAGGTACATAGGGAGAGTCCAACAAAAACTTACTTAGGACTGCGCTGCAAACACACTGTTTTATGCTAAAATGGTTTTCAGATGTGGATCTTGTGATAAAATGTTCCAATGTTTTTTGAGTATATTCTCCATCTTTTTATGTTGTGTATGAAAAGTGGTGAGAAGTCTGGGGAATTCGTATGTTGGATCTGGGGAAGTTTTATTGGGAGCTGTTCCCCGGAAAGTATCAAAAGCCCGATCTATTAAGGGTTCCGGATAAGACTTATCCAAAAATTTGGCTTTAAGCAATTTTCTATGAGCAACATAGTCTGATTCCAGAGTACAGTTATGTCTAAGGCGACAAAACTGGCCTCTAGGGATATTTTTGATCCAAGGCAGGTAATGGCAACTTTTGTAATGCAAAAGAGAATTACCCGCCGTGGGCTTGGTGAAGTTTTTAGCAACGATAGTGTCATTGATATGCCCCAACTCAAGGTCCAAAAAGGCAAGGTTAGTAGGGTCAGCCACATGTGTGAAGGATAGCTCATAGGGGTGGTTGTTACAGTATTCAACAAAGGTGTTAATCAGCTCCATTGGCCCTTCCCAAATAATAACTATGTCATCTATACAGCGTCCAAAAAAGGCAATATTTGACGCAAAGGAGTTATTGTGCCAAATATGATGGGACTCCCAATAGCCCATAGCTAGGTTGGCATATGAAGGAGCAAAATTGGCACCCATTGCAGTGCTTTTCACCTGTAGATAGAAGTCTTCATCAAACTTAAAATAATTATGAGTGAGACAAAACGTCGTAGCCTCCATGATGAAGGCTACTTGTCTGGAATTGGTGAGAGGGTCTGTGGACAGGAAGTGTTCTGTTGCCATGAGGCCAAAAATGTGTGGGATGGACGTATATAATGAGCTCACATCTAATGAGAGCCAAATCTAACTAGATTCCCACGTGTAGGTTGATAACTCCATGAGATGGCGACCATCTCTAATGTATGATTGTAATCCATGGACCAGGGGCTGTAAAAAAAGTCAATATATTGACTCAGGCCAGTTGTTCTACTATTCATGGCTGCCACTATGGGTCTACCTGGCGGATTGTTTAGATCTTTGTGGATCTTTGGTAGATGGTAGAAATATGGAATGTGATAGAAGGTTCTACATAAAAAGGCAGCCTCAGATTTTGATATGATCTTGCCATCTACACCAGATTTAACTAGATCCTTCAATTCCATCGAGAAGTCCTTGGTTGGATCTTTGGGGAGTTTGACGTATGTGTTGGTGTCTGAGAGAAGCCTATTGGCTTCTGCTACATAATGTTCCCTATTTTGAATAACTATCCCGCCGCCTTTATCAGCGGCTTTGATGACTAATTCGTTGTTGTGCATCAGTCTGTCAAGAGATTTGATTTCTGTGGGTGAGAGATTATTCTGGTAGAGGAAGGACTTGGTAGGTGTTTGACATAGCTTGAGCAAATCTGAGTAAACTACTCGGTAAAAAGCTTCAAGATATGGGCCTTTGTCATTGGTCAGATAAAAAATCGACTTGGGTTTAAATTGGAAATGAACAATGGGAGGTGAGGTAGCTAGATGTTGTGTAAGTAGTTCCATGTCTTCTTCAGTAGAAAGGGAATCAAGTAATTGAATAATGTCACCATCATAGTCAAACAAAGATGGAGGTAAATCAGATGGAAGAGGGTCCAATGGGACCGGGTCAGCAATGTTACATTCTTTGTTAGACTTCATGTTGTAATATCTTTTAAGTGTAAGGTTACGGATGTAACGGTTGAGGTCCTTTAATAGGGTGAACGAGTTGGGCCTATTAGTAGGAGCGAAATTAAGGCCTTTACTGAGAAGTGTGTGATCACGGTCATCAAGACTGTAGGTGGACAAATTGTAGATTTTTATAGTCTGCGATGTTTAGGTGTAACTCCTCTGGATTTTCCTTGTCCTCCTCTACATCCTCTCTTGGGAGCTTTCTTTTTTTGGAGTTGGAGTGGAGAAGAGGACTGAGGACTAAAAAATTATTATTATTATTGGCTGGAATGGATGGACATTGATGGGGAGACTCGGAAAGGTAGGGATAGGAACCTACATGACCCGAGTAGGATCCATGGGTATGTAATGTGGGGGCAAGAAGGGCCAATTCTTGACTGTCAAAGGTACCAAAGACAGGAAGGGTGGCAGAGGAGTGGCCTACTGCAGATCCAGTCAGTCAATAAATTGGTAATGGACCGTGAAAAAAGTACTGGGGCAGAGACAGGGATTCCGGCAGGTTTAGATTCGACAGGGGACGAGGTTTCTGATCTGTTATAATAAGTCTGGAGATTGGCAATAAGCTGTTTTTTGGATGTGTCATACATAGCCTTTTTCTTTTTTTAACTGCGTTTATTGGGGTGTCTGTGACCTTGTTTAGTGGATTGTATATGTTGATGGTCATGGGTGGTGTCCACATGTTTTTTCTGGGACCTATTCTGTCTGGATATATGGACCACAGACCTGGGTCGTGACAGGGGTGTATGGGGGACCCCAGAACCTCTGAACCGCAAAGAAGGGTGGGGCTGCAGAATGGACAATGACATAAGACTAGGGAGGTTGGAAGGACACGAGGTATCTCAATTATATCTACCAGACAATGCGGATCGATTCATCTTTCTCCTCCAAGAAAAGACTTGATCATTTTTGTAGTCATTTAAATCCCGTTCCAATTTCCCCAACTTGATTTTGATAAGCTTGTCTTCTTCAGACTTGGTATTCCTCTGAAGCGTATCTAACCAAGAATGGGGAACAGGAATCGGAAAAAGGAGTATATCCTGGACCAACATCTGTACCTCATGGGTTAACTTTTCAATTTTATGAAGTCTATGCTGGACCAGGATCCCCATCCATTTAGTGGTACAAAATTCAGAGATCTCAGCCCATTGGTTTTCATTCCTGACTGTCAAGAAATTGGCAGTCTTTTAGGATTCTGAGACCCCTGGGGGATATTTTGATGGTTATATACTGTTGGAGAAAGAACCGATCCCACCACTGAGAATTGGTGGCTTTGATAAGTCTTTCTAAATGTTTGAATTTACTGCATAACATATGTAGATTGTTACCAATGGGGGATGCATGGTCAGAAAATAGGGACATAGGAATGGCAGTAAAGAGATCATCCAATGTTTTATACCTGTGAGTCTCTAAAGAATTAAGAAAATCCATATTAGCCATAATCAGTATACACTGGGAAACGTAGCATGTAAAGAGTCAAATACCACCTGCAGCACTAATAGGCTTCAAGAACATACAATATACAAGGAAAAAGGCACATGGCAACACAAACTCAGTAATACTTACAAACCACAGGGGAATGAAGGGGAAAAGGGGATATTGTAACAAGTTCAAAAGACTGTATCATACAGATAAAATCAGTCCACAAGCAGAAGCTGCACTCCGATGGAGAAGCCACAGGCCACTATAGAAACAAAACAAGGAGAGGGGCACTTCTAAGGGTAGACTGTAATACAGTTTAATAAAAGTATAAAATGGTGATGTAGCAACTCACAAGACAAGCATTGATTGGCACATGTAAAAAGGTGTATCCCATGGTGGGAGACGTCAGCAGCTCGCCATCCGATTAATGTGCTGGTTAACAAGTCCGGTGAAGATGTATAGCGGCGTCTGGGGCCAGCATGGACGCCAGACCGAGGCTTGGGAAACACAGCAGTGGGTCGCGGCGGCCTCTCTCCTTGTTTTGTTTCTATAGTGGCCTGTGGCTTCTCCATCGGAGTGCAGCTTCTGCTTGTGGACTGATTTTATCTGTATTATACAGACTTTTGAACTTGTTACAATATTCCCTTTTCCCCTTCATTCCCCTGTGGTTTGTAAGTATTACTGAGTTTGTGTTGCCATGCGCCTTTTTCCTTGTATATTGAACAAATTAATGAGGTGGGCAACTAGGTTTAAAGTAGGAAAATGTAAGATAATACATTTGGGGGCCAAAAATATGAATGCAAACTACTCACTAGGGGGAGAGCCTCTGGGGGAATCTAGGATGGAAAAGGACCTGGGGTCCTAGTAGATGATTCAAATGGCATGCAATGCCAAGCTGCTGCAAGCAACAAAAACACAACAAAATATTGGCATCAAGAAGGGAATTAACTCCAGAGATAAATAATTCTCCCACTCTACAAGTCTCTGGTGAGGCCGTGGAGTATGCTGCTCAGTTCTGGGCTCCAGTCCTCAGGAAGGATGTCTTGGAACTAGAAAGGGTTCAGAGAAGGGCAACAAAGCTAATTAAGGGACTGAGGACCTTAGTTATGAGGAAAGATTACGAGCACTGAACTTATTCTCGCTTGAGAGGGGATATGATTTCAATGTAAAAATACTGTACTGGTGACCCCACAAAACTCTTCTGCACAAGGGAGCACAAAAAGACACGTGGCCATTCACTAAAATCAGAAGAATCTGAAGAGAAGGGATCTCTCCTAACTTCCCTTATCCTCCCTCAGTATAGACTCCCTGTCAAGACAGACCAACCAGCTTTACAACACAGAACCCCCCACAGCACAGCCCTACCTCCACCCAGTACAGACCCCCCCCCCCCTTTCCAGTTCAGGTGCCTCAACACAGAAAAACCCATCACACTCCCCACCCTTATAAAACTGAAAGAGCAGAAGACTCCCAGCTCAGAGTGAGAAGTCCGCAATAGGGGATAAGATTTGTTCTGGCACTGAATTAATTCTCTTACTGAAGCAGCACAGCAGGTGTGGGTTCAATGAGGCTGCTGCAGCCACCTCACAGTTTTTGATTTGTGTTACACACTGCTAATGAAACTTCGGCAGTCGCAGTAGCCCCAGTGAGCCTACACCTGCAATGCTGCTTCGGTGAGTTAGCTCAGTGCCAGAGCAAGTTTTCTCCACTACTCCATTCAGCTGGCTCTCTCCTTCCTGATCCGCCTGCTCGGTTCTCGCCTTCCCTGAAGAGACAGCCGCAGCAGCCCCAGTGAGCCCACACCTTCAGTAGCTCAGTGCCTGAGCAAGTCACTTCCACTGCTCCGCCTGCCCACCCGACTCTCTCCATCGCTACATAGCCTCGATCGACAGGTTGCCGTCCCCAGTTCTATGGAGTATGGGAGCAATTTGTTGAGGATGGTGGCTACTTCTCTGGCATACGTATTTATCCAGGGAACAAACAGAAGCCTTACGATAGGGATGCATTGAAATTTCGGCAGCCGAAAATGATCGTCATTTTCGTCCAAAATCGTTGTTTTCGGTATTGGCCGAAACAAAAGAACCGGGCGATACCGAAAAGGGGGCGGGGTACCATCCATTGCTGGGTATGTGTGCATCACATACCCGCAATGGATGTGGGAGATGAGAAGATTCACAAAGCAGACTGCTTGTACGAGCCGCTCTGTGCATGAAACTGACCTAATTAAACTGGAATGCAAAGAATGCTGAGAGAGCTGTCAGATTTTCAACTTGATATCAGGAGGTGAGCGGGCCCTGGTGTTAGCTGTTCAGACCCGCCCA
This sequence comes from Glandirana rugosa, assembly GCA_018402905.1. Taxonomy (NCBI): domain Eukaryota; kingdom Metazoa; phylum Chordata; class Amphibia; order Anura; family Ranidae; genus Glandirana; species Glandirana rugosa. Next base: position 182,307 of record BLSH010000002.1, read on the forward strand.
CTTCCGATCTCAGTGAAAATCTGACAGCGCTCTCTCGCTGCATTCTCAGTGTAATTAGGTCACAGTTTCATGCACAAATCGGCTCGTACAAGCAGCGTGCTCTGTGCATCTACTGATCTCTTCTGCCAGTGCCAGTCAGTAAAATCCAGTGCTGCCTGTCAGTACCAATCAGTGCCACCTGCCAGTACCATCCACTGCTGCCTGTCAGTGTCAACCAGTGCCACATGCCAGTACCATCCTGGGCCACTTGTCAGTGCCAATCAGTGTTACCTGCCAGGACCATCCAGTGCCATCTGTCAGTGCCACATGCCAGTGCCACCTGCCAGTATCATCCAGGGCCATCTGTCAGTGCCAATAAGTGCCACCTGCCAGTACCATCCAGTGCCACCTGTCAGTGCCAATCAGTGCCACTTGCCAATACCATCCAGTGCTGCCTGTCAGTGCCAATCAGTGCCACCTGCCAGTACAATCCAGTGCCACCTGTCAGTGCCAAGCAGTGCCAATCAGTGCCACCTGCCAGTACCATCCACTGCCGCCTGTCAGTGCCACATGCCAGTGCCATATGCCAGTACCAACCAGTGCCACCTGTCAGTGACAATCAATGCTGCCTATCAGTGCCACCTATCAGTGCCACCTATCAGCACCAATCAGTGCCGCCTGCCAGTGCCCAGGCACAGGTAGGCTGTATATGACAATTGTATATAAAAATATATTTTTTTTTAAAACTGTCATTTTCGGTTTATGGCTTAGTGCATTTTCGGTTTCGGCACCAAAATTTCCATTCAGTGCACCACTACCTTACAAGCATTAAGTAGTAATGACAACATCATTATCAAACTCTCAGATAAGGGGGGGAGGGGGGTGGTCCTAATGGACATACATTAATAAAGAGGGCTGTGTCTCAAAATCCTTAATAATGTGGAATGGTATAAAAAAAATCCCAAAATGTGGTCACAAAATTTCAGAAAGAATTTGTACAGCTAGTACAAGCATGAAAAGAAATTATGATCAACAAATGTCCTTCTACTCGCACAAATTCTGTTGTGCAATATCAATAAATCAATATAAAGTGCATAGAATTAATTGTAATCATTCACATTCAAGATATGAAAAGAAATTAAAAAAAATGTCCAAAATGTTGCATATAGAATATATATGTGCTGATCAAGTCCAGTTCACAATGGTAATGAAAATCACATGTGCAAGTAGTTGCATAATATCCGAAGAGCCAGGGGTGACTGTGTGATCCTCCACCAAGACACCTGCCACACACCCTACTCACCAGATTCCAATGATCACCATCACAGAAATAAGTGCATGAAAGGAAACATCTATTCACAGGTCAGCAGGAATTGCACTTTATGATTTTGATTACGCACTTTATATTCATCCATTGATATTGCACATTAAGTAAGATCAAATTGAACGACCAGTGCTGGAGACAACTGTTCACATCCACATCCCATATATAGATAGAACGAATAAAACCATAGATCAAGAGGACATGCCTTGTCTATTGAGGGGACTTTACTGGATGGAGTTGTCTTGGTAGCAAGCACACAATTGCAAATAACTTTTTGTAAAAAAACCGGAGTAAGGCTTACCGGTAACTGTTTCCAGGAGTCTTCCAGGACAGCCCTTGAGAGATAGAGCTCATCACACCTGACAGGAAACACATTGCACAGCTCTTTAAAAGGCAGTCCCTCAGGCGTCTGGTCAGTTTTATCCAAGAACCGAAGGACTGAGCTTAAAGGCCGTTTAAAATAACACACAGACTTATTTATGCATACAAGGGTGGGAACGCGCTGTCCTGGAAGACTCCTGGAAACAGAGTAACCGGTAAGTCTAACTTCGGTTTTTCCCCAGTCTTCCAGGACAGCCCTTGAGGAGGATACACAAGTACTCACTCCATTTAGGGGGGGACCATTGCTTGGAGGACTTTCCTTTCAAACGCCTGATCCTGACTACCCAACAGATCCAACCGGTAATGTCGAATGAATGTGGACATACACGACCATGTGGCAGCCTTGCATATTTGCTCCGGGGTAGCACCGGATCTTTCCACCCAGGAAGTCATTAATGCCCTTGTAGAATGAGCATTTAATCCTTGTGGAGGACTCAAGTGTACCGCCCTGTAGCCCTCTGTTATAGCCATCTTGATCCACCTTGCTATCGTCCCTTTAGAAGCTTGTTTTCCCTTCCGGGCTCCTGAAAAAAAGGACAAACAGGGCTTCCGATGATCTGAAACCCTTGGTGGCTTCCAGATAAGCTATTAGGCTTCTCCTCACATCCAATAGATGTAACTGCTCCTCCTTATTGTTGGCTGGTTAACTACAAAAGGAGGGAAGGATTATGTCCTGGGTTCTATGAAATGCAGAAGAGACTTTAGGGATGAATGCTTGGTCGGTCCTGAGAACGACCCTATCCTCCAAGATCTGCAAAAAAGGCTCTCTGATTGACAGAGCCTGCAGTTCACCCACCCTGCGTACTGATGTCATGGCTATGAGAAAAACAGTCTTAAGCGTAATTAATCTAATGGACGCTTCTGATAATGGCTCAAAAGGGTCCGAGATGACCGCTTTTAAAACAATGGACAAATCCCATGTTGGGGTTTTATGACAAATAATAGGTTGCATCCTGGAAACCGCTTTGCAAAATCGGTTTATAAGCGGGTCTTGCTGTAAGGATCGCTGTAAATAAACTGAGAGGGCCGCGATCTGCACCTTAATAGTGCTTAAGGCTAGACCCTTGTCCAGACCCTCTTGTAAAAAGTTCAGAATTACTGGAGAATCCACTTCTTCCCCAGTTTCTGACAACCAAAGGTTAAACCTTCTCCAAACTTTCTTATAAATTGCCCTCGTCATGGGCTTACGACTCTGCAATAGAGTTTTAATCACTCTGACATACCACTCGCCCTTAAGATCTCTGTTTCAGATGCCATACTGCTAAGTTTAGCATGGCTGGATTGGGGTGAAGCACTGGCCCCATGCGTAAGTAATTTCTTCTTGTGAGGGAACATCCAGTGAGGCTGAGTTGCTAGCGATAGAAGTGTTGAGAACCACGCTCTCCTTGGCCAGTAGGGCGCTACCAGGATTAACGTTGTACGCTCTGTTGTAAACTTCCTTAAAACTCTTGGGATCAAGTGGTGGAAAGGCATAGCAAAGTTTGAAGTTCCACTCTGTCTGGAGGGCGTTGATCGCTATGGGCTGATCCCCTGGATTGAGAGAGCAGAAGCTTGGTAGTTTGGAATTTGCTTTGATGGCAAACAAGTCGACCTCCGGTAGACCCCATCTGGCTACTATCTGAGCAAAGACTCCTGGATCCAGTGACCATTCCTCCTGAGAAATGGCTTGTCTGCTTAAGTAATCGGCCAGGACGTTTTGTGTTCCTTTGAGATGTACTGCTGAAAGGGATTCCAAATTCTTCTCTGCCCAGATGAAAATCTCCTGGGCTATATATCTCAGGCTGGGGCTTTGAGTTCCGCCCTGCTTGTTTATGTACGCTATTGCTGTTATATTGTCTGATCTGACCTGTACATGTTGACCTCTGATCTGGTTCTGGAATGCCTCGATTCCCCTTGCCACAACCTTTAACTCTCTGTAATTGGACAAACGCTGTCCCTGTGACTGCGTCCAAGCTCCTTGCGCCCACCGACCGTCCAGGTGGGCCCCCCAACCCCAACTGCTGGCGTCTGTGGTCAGCATGTGGGAAATTGGACATACCCACAGAACCCCATTCTGTAGATTGTCCTGATGTCTCCACCACCACAAGGCCTGTTTTACCCTTGATGGAACGACCGTGTCCTCTAGGTCCTTTCCCCCCCAAGTTCTGAAGGAGAAAGGCCTGAAGCGGTCTCTGGTGGAACCTGGCCCACTTGACTGCTGGAATGGCAGACGTCATGAGGCCTAGTACTGACATGACTTCCCTTACGGTGACAGGAAGATTTGTTTGGACCCGTGCTATTCTCTGCACGAGATGGTCTATCTTTTCCGGTGGCAGTGAGATTTTCTGCTTGACGGAATTGATAGTGTACCCCAAAAATCGGATCTCTTGGGAGGGAAAGAGATTCGATTTTTCTGTACTTACTATCCAACCCAGGTGGGCTAACCACTCCTGCGCTATCCTTAGGTCTTCCTGAAGCCTTTCCCTTGTTGGCGCTTGAATAGCAAGTCGTCCAGATAAGGGATCACAGTTATAGATTGTAGCCTCAGTGGTGCGAGTGTCTCTGCCAGGATCTTGGTAAAAATCCTTGGCGAGGAGGAAAGGCCGAACGGCAAGGCCCTGCTTTGAAAATGGTATACCCGTTCTATCTGTAATGCCAGTCGGAGGTATCTTTGGGAACTTTCTCTGATGGGGACATGCAAATAGGCATCCTTTAAGTCTATGGTCGCCATGAAGTAATCCTTTTGTAGCAGATTTCTGATTGAGTAAATAGACTACATCCTGAACCTTTTGTACCAAATTATCTCGTTCAAAGGCTTTAGGTTTAGGATTAGCCGATATTTGCCTGAGGGTTTCTGCACTAAAAAGACGTGTGAATAGAAACCCTCCCCCTCCTCCTGTTTTGGGACTGGGACCAGGACTGCCTGATCAACCATTTCCCCTATCAGTAGCGGTAATGCCTTTGCTTTTTCCGGTTCCCTTGGCAGCTGGGTGACCAATATTCTTGAGGGGGGCCTTTTGCTGAACTCTAATGCGTACCCCTTCCCTATCACACCCTGGATGAAGCTGTTGGAGGTGATCTTTCGCCACTGTGTAAGGAATCTCTCCAACCTTCCTCCCACTTGGCCTATGGCATCATTGCTTGTACCCCTCTGCCGTGGCATTTTGGCTAGGAGGGTTAAAGAGCACATTCGCCCTCTGTCTGGCTTTCTGACCGGTCCAGTGTTTCTTAGGTCTACCCTTGTCTTGCGTGTTCCTCCATTCTTCCCTATTTTGTCCCTTATAGAGACGAAAAAACTTCCTGGGATAGAATTTCTTTTTGGTTGGAAAAGTCTTTTTCCTGTCGGCCGTTCGTTCTAAGGCCTTGTCTAATTTAGATCCAAAAAGAAAATTTCCCGGAAAATGGGACACTACAAAGGCGCAGCTTGGAATAGGTGTCTCCTGGTCAAGTTTTAAGCCAGAGGGCCCTTCTGGCTGCTACTGAGAGTGCGGCTGATCTAGCTGACAGCTTGACCGACTCTATCGATGAGTCTGCAATAAATCCAAAGGCCTTGTAGAGCATGGGAAATGATTTTAACAAATCCTCTCTGGGGGTCCCTGCTATTAGGTGCCCCTGCAACTGCTTCAACCAAAACTCAAAGTTTCGGGCTACACAGGTTGTGGCCAAAGCTGGTCTAAGGTTGGCCATTGCGGTGTCCCAAGATCGCTTGTGGATTATATCCCCTCTCTTATCCATTGGGTCCGCCAGGTGTCCCATATCATCAAATACCAGGTCTGAGTGTTTTGAGACTTTTGCCAGTGGTGTGTCCAACTTTGGGGTCTGATTCCAGACTGAGTCTGGATTGTCGTCAAAAGGAAATCTACTCTTCAGACTGCTTGAGAAAAAGGGTCTTTTCTCAGTCTCTGACCACTCCCTTAAGACAAAGTCTGTCATGACCTTGTGTACTGGGAAAACCCTGGGCTTTTTCTTGTCCAGTGCCTGATGCATCTCGTCATGTCTGGAGAGTGGGACTTCCTCCTCTTTGATTTCCAACGTGTCATAGATAGCCCCTAGTAACTCGTCCACTTCCTCCTGTGAAAGTTTAAACCTGGTAGTAATGGACGTTTCTTCCTGACCTTCGTCCTGTCCCGAGGACTGTGCAGAATCCGGGTCAGTAGAAAGATGTGGGATCTCCCAACTCCCTGATGGCTCTCCTAAGCCTGAAGGAAAGCGAGTAGGTGAGGTAGGTACCTGCGTTGGTTTGTCCAGGACTCTACCTGGTACCTGAACTTCTGAAATAAGTTTCCTGAAGGATGAAAAGGTGGACTGAACCTCGTCCTTGAAAGAGCAGAGGAATTTACTAAATAGGGAATCTTCCTGTTTTTAGCACCCCTGTAATGCACGTTTGGCATAAGGTTTTTGCATAGTTGGAGGGCAGTCTGGTGCTGCAAGCCGGGCATTTTCTTTTGTCAGTCTTAGTAGCTGCCTTCTCCGCTTTAGAATGTTCTTTCTAGCGGAGAGGGTGACATAAAAAAGGGATTAAAACTTACCGTAAAATCCTTTTCTCCGAGTTCACTGACAGACGCAGCTCTCCATTACGTGTGGGTTTATGCTGGTCTCACTAGGAGTTAACTAGGCAGGGAAAAGAAACAGCTGGCCCCTCCCATGGGGGCCGTCCTCTCTTCCCACATAAACCCCCTCATAGCATAGCTCTTTGTTCTTGTATGGCTTGTGTACGAACTGAAGAGCTATGCTATGAGGGGGTTTATGTGGGAAGAGAGGACGGCCCCCATGGGAGGGGCCAGCTGTTTTTCCCTGCCTAGTTAACTCCTAGTGAGACCAGCATAAACCCACACGTAATGGAGAGCTGCGTCTGTCAGTGAACTCGGAGAAAAGGATTTTACGGTAAGTTTTAATAAAATCCCTTTTTCTCCTATCGTTCACTGACAGACGCAGCTCTCCATTACGTGTGGGGATGTCCCCAAGTTGTGTCAAAAAGAGGGGTGGGTAAACGCTAACAGTACCCAACTGAACCTCTAAGGAGGCACCAGACGCGCCTACACTGCCGCCTGCAAAATTATGCGGCCAAAAGCAGCATCCGAAGATGCTAGCACATCCACTTAATAAAACTTAGTGAAAGTGTGAACCGAGGCCCAAGTGGCCGCCTTGCACACCTGTGACACCGAGACCTGGTGCCTGAAAACCCAGGAAGCGCTAACAGCCCGGGTAGAATGAGCCGTGACCGGAAGAGGGGGAACCTTGCCCCGAATAGAATACGCATGAGTCATGGTCTGTCAGATCCAATGAGAAATCGAAGCCGACGAGGCCGCCAACCCTTTGCACAGGCCCTCTGACAGCACAAACAAGGCATCAGCTTTACGAAAAGAAGCTGTAGCAGCCAAATACACTCGTAAGGCCCTCACTACGTCCAAAGCATGCAACTCAAACTCCTTTGGGTGCGATGGACGAGGCACAATGAAGGAAGAACAATATCTTCATTAATGTGAAAGGAAGAAACCACCTTCGGAAGGAATGAAGAAGAGGGTCGCAAGACCGCCTTGTCCTTATGCAGGACCAGGTAGGGAGACTTGCACGATAGTGCTGCTAATTCAGACACCCGTCTGGCGGAAGTGATGGCAACTAAAAAGGCCACCTTCTGTGACAGCAGTTGTAAATAAATATCCCTGATATTCTCATATGGCGGTTTCTGAAGTACAGAAAACACCAATTCCGCTCACACGGAGCCATCGGAACCTTCACCTGAGGCGCCACATGTCGCACACCTTGTACAAAGGTACAATCAACGAGTGCGAAGCCAAAGGTCCCTGAAAAGGAATCGCCAGAGCCGATATCTGGCCCTTGAGAGTGCTCAAAGCCAGTTTTTTGTTCAGGCCCTGCTGAAAAAAAGTCAGGACCCTGGACACGACATAAGAGCGAGGGTTAAGATCCTCCACCTCGCACCAAGCTATACAAGCCTTCCAGGTGCGGTGGTAACAATGTAGGGATCACCGAGTCAGCGACTCCCCTGTCTCTTATCACCTGGGACTCAATAGCCAAGCTGTCAAAGCCAGCGAGGGTAAAACAGGGTGCAGGATGGGCCCCCGAGACAGAAGGTTGTCTCGCAACGGAAGCCGCCAAGGGGCGTCTGCCATCATTTGCACCACATCGGTGTACCAAGTGCACCAAGGCCAATCTGGAGCCACCAGGATATATTGGTATTCCCTCCACCACTATCCTGCGTATCAATCGCGGAAGCAGTTTATCGGAGGGAAGGCGTACAGAAGGTGGTAACGGCCCCAGAGGGCCACCAGAGCGTCCGTGGCCACTGCCAACAGATCCTCCGTTCTGGACACAAAGGTCTTCACCTTGTGATTGAACCGAGACGCCATGAGATCCATGTCCGACGTCCCCCATCTGCGGCAAATCTGATTGAACACCTCTGGGTGGAGAGACCACTCTCCCTGGTCCAGCGTCTGGCGACTGAGAAAGTCCGCCTGCCAGTTCTCCACACCTGGAATGTAAACGGCGGAGATTGCCGGAACGTGACGTTCCGCCCAACGCAGTATCAGAGCTGCCTCCGCCGCTGGACTCCTTGTGCCGCCCTGATGGTTCACATACGCCACTGCTGTGGCATCGTCCGACTGAATTCAAATCGGATGACCCTGCATTCCAGAGAAAAAAGCATAATCTGATTGCTCTCAGCTCCAGTACGTTGACGGGGAGGCGAGCCTCCTGTGCCGACCAACAGCCCTGGGCAGACAGCTGTCCCAGGACCCCGCCCCAGTCCAAAGGACTGTCAACCGTGGTGATTATCACCCACGGAAGGGGCAGGAACGACCTCCCCTGAATGAACGCCGAGTCCCGAAACCATCAGGTCAGAGACGCCCGGTCTGGGAGCTCAGATGGATCAGAAGTTCCAAGGACCGAGGGGACCTGTCCCACCGAGCCAAAATTGCTCGTAGAAGGGGACGAGTGTGACTCTGGGCTTATGGTATCGCCTCGAAAGTCGAGACCAGGAGCCCCAGCCCCCGCTCGTAATGAAAACCGTCGGCGCGACAGGAAAGTTTGCACTGCCGACTGCAGTGACCGCAACATGGCTGGAGGAAGGAAAACCTATGCCTGCTCTGAGTCCAGGAACAGGCCCAGATACTCCAGGCGACAGGATAGAGACACAGTCGACTGAGCAACCAGCCGAAGTCCTACAGCGAGGTCATTGTGATCCTCACATTCTCATCCCGAGCCGAGGCGGACTCCGCTCGCAGGTCGTCTAGGTGGGCTACTACCGCAATGCCTCTCTGTCGCAGCAACGCCAATACCGGAGCTACCAGTTTTGTGAAAAAAAAACTCGAGGGCTGAGACTAGACCGAAAGGGAGTGCCACGAATTGATAATGGAGGTCTCCCACTGCAAGGAGAAAGAAACGCTGATGCCATGGACAGATAGGTACATGGAGGTACACATCCCTGATGTCCAGAGACGCCAGAGATTCCCCCTGATGGAGGGCGGCTACAGGGGGAGTGTCCTCCGCCTTTTTGGTTGCGCGCTGCCACTGCCGGTACCCGGCCCCTGCAGCGACCTACCGGGGCGGGTCCCTTACTGACCCGAGGTAGGGGACCCCTGTCTACGGCAAAACTCACGACTCTGGGCTCTGGGAGGAAGGGCACTTACCTCCTGTGAAATCCTTAATGATCTCACCCAGCCATTGACCGAATAGACGTCCACCCTGAAAGGGAAGGTCCGCAAGACTTTTTTTTTTGAGGCATGGTCACCGGACCAAAAACGCAGAGTACCTGTCAGAGGATACTGCAACACTGCTACCCTGGATCACATCGGCAGTAAAAAAAATGGCCGCATCACCAAGGTACTTGAGACCTCGGCGCAAAATTCAGCCCTCTGCGGCGTAGCCAGCAGGCGGCCGCAGTCCAGATATTCTAGAGCTCCGCCATACGCTCAGACAGATATTGCACCGCCATGGCGTACGTCAAGGCTGGCCGCATAGCAGAGCCTGCCACCAGGAAGAGTGACTTTAACAGCGCCTCTGTCTTTTGTCAGCGGGGCCCTTGAAGGCAGGAACCCCTTCCAGAGGGATGGTCGTCGTCTTATTAAGGAGAGCTATCGGCGGGACCCCAAGACGACTCCCATTTTTTTTTTAAAAAAGCTTTCCTCAAGGGATAGTGAGCAGCGAACCGCTTGGACTTATGACCCTTGGAGTGTGGCAGGAAACCGGAGCACCGGGAGGAAAGGCACGCATGCACAGGGAGGACACGCAAAGCTCAGGCAGGTCATGGTTAGGATCCGAGCCAGCAAGCATTATGCTGCCAGGCGCAAGTGCTACCCACTACACCACTGTGCTGAACTAAAAAGAATGCTGCGGATGCTGCCATTTACAATAAACAAGGTGAAAAGGAAATTGATCATGTGGGTAAGCCTTGGGTGCCCTAGGGGGCCTGGAGGACCACACACACATGCACAGAAATCAGCGATTCGCCATCCTGGCTCAATTGCATCATAGTGCGATACCAATCATAATGGCGGAAACGAAAAGCTCTTTAACGCGCAGCTGCCGTCCCCTGATCCTCTTCTCCATCCGAGGGACCTTCCGGATCAAAATCCTCCCTTGAAAAGCAAGGAGGGGGACGCTTCTTGGGAGGCCTGACATCCGCCCTGGGGAGAATTCACTAAAGACCGCCACAGTTGGTCCAGAAAAGCCCCTTGCGCAGATTGCGCTGCCGCTGATTGCTCCTAGCATGTTCAGCTCCCTTAGTAACACATAGATGCATACTAAAAATTAAAGGCACCCCCACACAGCCGCACACCACCGCCCCACAGTGCACCAGGGAACCCAGGAGGACTGCACCCGCCGCCACGAGCACACACAGGAAAGCCCAGCTATACCTGCTGTTTGCTGCCATAACCCTGAGGATCGTCAGAAAGCCGCGCCGTCAGGAGCACACACCGCTCCAAAGTGAAAGTAAAAACATTGTAGACACGTTTTTGCATAAGCAGGGATTCCAATATGGCCGCCGTTGAACACTAGAGGCCGAAAAACACCTGCAGGGAACGTGCAGTACCGCAAATGGCCGCTTGAGCGCTAGAGGGAAAGCCCCATAGGCCCAACATGTCTGCGGTTACGGCAAAATGGCGGCGGTCCGCCGCAAAATGGCGGCAAAAAACGACCGAACGGCACTAGACGATCGGGTGCAGTGCGGGGGGAAGGGGGGGGGTGTGAAGGGGGTGAACAGGAGCTCCACGTGCCCCTACCGGCGACTACCCAGCAAAAAAAAAATTATTTTTTTGGGTCGTCGGTCCGCCCCTAAAAAGGGGGGAAGGAAGGAACTCTCACTCACCACTCCGGACGATGCCATGGGTAGCCACCCAGTCGCAGACCTTCCGCCCCTGCTTGGGCGGTATGCTGCAGGCCAGAAAGTCGCCCCTTCCCGAATCGCATCTGGGGCTGGGCGTAAGGGGGGATCACCCCAGGCTGCCTGCACGGAACGGGCACGATGCGGCGGGTCCCCATATGGCGGGACTGGCTCGCATTGGTCGGCCAGGTCGGGGAGAGTACAGAGCCCATGGACTCTCTATGCCCCAACTGGTTTCTTCATAGATCAATTGCTTGATAGAAGACAAATAAAAATAAAAGTAAAAGAAAATTAAATAAAAAAACCGTCACAAACAGGACCGCGATTCCCCTGAAGGGAAGCCAGGTCAACTCCTTGCAAACTAGGCATTTAGACTGAAGAGCTATGCTATGAGGGGGTTGTTGGGGAAATTGCATATTTCATATTGCTCATTAAGGTTGGCCTCACAAATATCTATTATAGCCTCTAATACCCTGGTTACCTTGCATGACTCAACTTATTAGCATTTGAACTGCCTTACATGGACAAGCTAGCCCCCTCTCCTCAGGAATGTAAAGGTCATATTTTTGCTTACCAGGGTGTTGGCTGGGGGTGTGGTCTACACAAGTGCTATATTACCACAGCCAAAATCTATACGAGCAGTCTCACCTAGAACAGCCATGAGGCACGTGTCTGGTCCTGGTCACCTATGCCATGAAAGGGACCCATGGCGGGAAACAAGCACCTTTAGTTAAGTATTCTTGATATTTTCTTTAACTTTATCTGTATCTGTCATTACTTGTAATAAATGTTATATTTTTAAGTATTTGCGTGGTCTCTCTTTGCACATATCGAACACAACCCCAAAAACGTGACAAGAGATTTGGTACCAGGAGTAAGTGGGGTCGATTTGTGCAAACAAGAGATACAAAAATTATGCAGAATTGTGCTAGACTGTTTGTGCTGGGTTTAATGTTGTGTACTTGTATTGTGCACAGTACATTCAGAAAGCGTAGGAAATGCATCAGATACTTAGCTGGCTTATTTGAGGTGCCTTTAGGTGATCAGGTGCAAGCATATTTTTGTTTTGGTGTTGACTGGACACCGGCTTGCGATTTTGTTCTTGTTTGATAAATTGGGCGAGAGACTGATATACAAATGAAACTGTTGTATCTTCAGGAAGCCTCAATTTGCAACAGCATTGGTCTCTGGATTGTAAAAATTTCAGGAGCGATGAGACTTGGTTGAATATTGATTGTTATGTGTATGTCCGAATGGTTTGAAGCTAACTAACGGACATGGTACTTGTTTGTATTGTCTATATAAAATGACAAGGTTACCTTAATCAAGATAGATAGGTAATGCTTAGTATGATTTGTAAAATAAGTTTTGTCACTTATGTTTGAGGGTCATCCTTTATAAGAAAGCATTTGGGACTCAGAGATGAGGATGTTTTAATTTGCAGATTCCTCCCCTCCCTTTACATGCTGTGTGTGTCTGTGTAAATAAGGAAACAGATAAAGAGACAGACATTCCACCATTTGTAACCCCCCTTAAAAGATTGTGCCTGTCTGTGAAGCAGGAACCTTCTGAACATCTAAGAAATAAGGAATATACTGTTAAATGTAAGGTTTAAATGTGGGTGATATATAAGACCAAGAAAAATGTTTAATTATGTTGCAAAAATACAATCCTAGTTGAAATTCTTTGTAACTCTAGGATTCAGTATAAACAAAGAAAAGGCTGATGCGGCCAACACCCTTTAAATTCCTAAAAGCAGCCATGATTATTATAATTATTTAAATGTTTAGTTCTCTGTTCCAGCCTACTGGGCGTGGAAAGGGAGAAGGCTCCACGTAGCTGATTAGACAAGTTCTGTATAACATGTTAAATGTATGAGCAAGCAAAGAGTAACAGTATAAGATAGGACAATAGTGAAAGATCACTGGAGATAAATATGTCTTGTCCTGAGTGGTGATTGTAATGAAGTGTGAAACTTTAGAATACAACACTAATGATTGTTTTATAAGTTTTTTGTTAATACAGAAGGAACCACATCTGTATGGATTTGAAATAGAAAAATCAAAATGGATTTGGTGATGTATAATATTTGTGTACAATGTGATGAACACACTGCAAATGTTATTGTGAATGTTAACCATGGTGAATTATTGACAACTTTTGATAGACGTCATTTAATGAAAATCCACGTGGTGATTAATTAATGAGCTCATTTAACATGAGTAGAAAAGAGTGCACGCTCATTAAACAACATGGCCATATGTTTTGTCTGGAAAGTGTTTTGAATATGTGTTTTGTGCTAACCATTTGTTTATTTCTAGGTGGGAAATGTAATGATAATGCACTAAGACCTCTCATTTTGTTTAGTTCCTAGATATTGCTAAACAGCATCAATACACCTGTCTGATATGGTTTGATGTCCAAGAACTAAAGGCGAAGATTACAACATACATTGACAACTTGCATCATCTTAATTGTTGATATTTTGTTATTAATGTAATGACAGTTTTTATTAGAACTGATTGTAAACAGAGCAGCTGATAATTTTGATGCTGCGTGATGAGTATTCAAGTTTTTTCCCTTCTGATTAAGTTGAATTTGAAACATATTTCTAATGGTTTGGAGGGTATAAGAAGACCCAAACATAATATGTTTATCTCCCTCTACTGTCCCTTCCTGTGTGTATTTAGATTGATTTATAGCAGGATCTAGTTTAATAGATTCTGCCATAATCATTGAAGTGGCATGTGATACAGAGCCACTGTTGGAGTGTGAAAAAAGAACAGAATCCACAGGATGTGCACAGTACAGGAAGAGTATGGGTGACAACTGGTGTTTGAGTTGAAGTATATTTTTCTATATGAATGACTGTTTGAATTCAAGCTAATCATGTCATTTATTATGGAAAAAGTAATTTTATGTCCGCTCATAATTGATAGTTTCTATCAGAGATAATCATGATTATGGCAATGGTTGCAAATTTTAAACCAAGTCCTTCAAAGTTAAGGTGCTGTAATTTTGATATATCCATTGTTATATGTGACACTTAGATCCTTTGGCCACCACATTTGATACACTTGATTATGAAATGAAATAGGTTCCCAGGTTTAGTTTTCCTCGATTCTCCCAGATTGGGTGTGGGACTGGCATGTAGAGTATAATGCAGTATAGACAAGAGCCAGTTAGCCTGCCAGAATGTTTTTAGAGTGTGGGAGGAGACCGGAGTACACGGAGGAAATATACACACATTAAGTGGTTTGAAGTTGGGCCTATGGTTGGACATTGTTAAGTTTAGAAACAAAGTAGAGTTCAGGTGGGAGATGAGTGGTGGTATTCCTGTACCAATATTTCACCCTGAATGAGAAAAAGCTGAGTTTTTCCTTTTAGTGTTAGGTCAGGTGAATAGGGATTGTGGATTTAACTGTTCAGAAATCTAAATCCATGATGGGCTATATGGGCATTATTGTTAGTTATGGAAGGTTGGACTGGCAGTCTTGGTAACACACCTGCCTTGACGTCAACCACAAGCATATTGGAGAAAGGAGACAAACACTTTTGACAGCAGCAACCGTCTATAAAGACTTTGCCAATGATCAGCAGCTGAACTGTTGGTGTAAGTTACACCTGTTCTGATGGTTGAATACCTGAACTGTTGCATCAGCTATCATGGACAAGTAACTGAATCTGATCGTGAAGTACCTGAACTGTTTTGTCTGCTCTGATGGTCAAGTGCTTGAACGGTCTGTAAAGTTATGTGCCTGCAGGTCAATGACTTGTGAGCTGCAATAGTCTGGAGGATATGGACTTTGTATTCTACAGTTCTTTCAGTTTTACAGCGTTGCAATTGTTGTGCTGCAGCTGCGACCTAATCACTGGATGTCTAAGACTTTGCTGTCCATCACCAGGTATGGAGGACTTTGACAAGTTTCTAAACGTTTAAACTCTTGGAAAGGAAAGTTTGATGTTCATACCTGCTCCTGTGCTTTCGAAAGGAGAAGTTTGGTGTTCTTCTGTTAGTCCAACATATAGTTTTTTAAGTTTGGATATTTTTATATTTTTCAGCCCTAACATAGCCAAATGAGATGTCCTGTGCAGGTAAATCTGACAGGGAAAGGAACGTAGGTATCTACACTTTAGATTAGATACGCTTTATATCCCCCATTTTTCATTTAAGGTAAACCGGGGGGTGGGAGAATTATTCTTTTTCTTTACAATAATCAGGTGCTTTCCCTTCTAATATTGATGTTGTGTTTATGCACAGTTGGAGGCATTATATGATTTGTGAGCCCGGGGGTGGAGTGTTGGGGAAATTGCATATTTCATATTCCTCATTAAGGTTGGCCTCACAAATATCTATTATAGCCTCTAATACCCTGGTTACCTTGCATGACAACTTATTGGCATTTGAACTGCCTTATATGGACAAGCTAGCCCCCCTCTCCTCAGGAATGTAAAGGTCATATCTTTGCTTACCAGGGTGTTGGCTGGGGGTGTGGTGTACACAAGTGCTATATTACCACAGCCAAAATCTATACGAGCAGTCTCACAAAGAACAGCCATGAGACACGTGTCTGGTCCTGATCCCCTGTGCCATGTCAGAGACTCCATGGCTACGGAAGCAAACACCTTTAGTTAAGTATTCTTGATATTTTCTTTATCTTTATCTGTATCTGTCATTACTTGTAATAAATGTTATATTTTTAAGTATTTGTGTGATCTCTCTTTGTACATATCGAACAAAACCCCAAAAACGTGACAAGAGAGGGGTTTATGTGGGAAGAGAGGACGGCCCCCATGGGAGGGGCCAGCTGTTTCTTTTCCCCGCCTAGTTAACTCCTAGTGAGACCAGCATAAACCCACACGTAATGGAGAGCGGTGTCTGTCAGTGAACGATAGGAGAAAATAGGGATAGTTAAATTACACACCACAAAGACCACCTGCCCTCCTATGGTGCCCACGAGAGCTACACTAAAGGTTCCACACAAGGCCTTTGCTAGCTCCCCACATCACAGAAAAAATGTACACGGGAAAAAGGTTCCGGCACCGCCAGCCTACCTGTGAAGAGCCAGTGCTGGCTTCACCCAAAGCGTGTGCTTCCATACTGCAAGTGTCCTCGGAGTCTGTAGCCATGCTGTGGTGCCTTTAAATGACACCGGCCCGGCCCTCCCCTTCCTCTCTGCGCCTGGAGGTAAGAACTACTTCCTCCGGCACACAGTGATGACGGACGTCCACCGGAAGTGACGCTCCGCGCTCCTGCGGCGTGAATTTAAAAAAAGATGAGGGAAAAAATCTCCTGCACGCCCCCGCCGATATCCATCACCACCGCCCGCTCCCTCGCCGGGCTCTGGAGAGAGGTGAGGGGACGGGGATCTCCTAACACATGCGGAGGGAACCCTCTGGCCAAAGGAGAGATGTTTCTGCTGCCTGTACTCTGCAACACTGACAGGTATTCTTTTCATTTCTCTGGTCTCGCCTCCCTGGCAGCCCTTAATCGGTGGAGCTCTCCCAACTCTTTCCTCTTTAAGAGACGGTTCCTCTGCAACATGTCTCCTCGGCTGAGGAAGCACAAAAAACTGACCAGAGGCCTGAGGGACCGCCTTTAAAAGAGCTGTGCAATGTGTTTCCTGTCAGGTGTGATGAGCTCCATCTCTCAAGGGCTGTCCTGGAAGATGAATGGGGAAAAAAGGGATTTTATTAAAACTTACCATAAAATCCTTTTCTCCGAGTTCACTGACAGACGCAGCTCTCCATGGCATGTGGGTTTATAACAATAAAACAGGTAGCAACCCGCGCTCACTCAGATATAAATAATATTGTTCCGTAAGAGAAAAATTAAAAACTTAAATAGTTTAAAGGGGCAGCACGCATAAAACAATAGATCTAAAATTGTCCAACAGAGTATATATACAACATATGCAGCGCCAAAAAATGAGGTAGATAAATATCAGTTCATCGTTTGAAGCATGGAATTCACATATACAAATCGGTAATCTTTGTAATGATCAAGCCGTAAAAGAAGGAATAGGTGGAGGCTTACCAGATGATGGTAAAATATGCGCAGTGGTATAGTAATGGTCAGCCGGGGTTGTATTCCATCTGCTGGTGGCAAGAAGAGAGAGAAATCCGTTCAAAGATGGCCTCGGATATTGTGGGGAAATGGTCCTGGATCCTAATGGTCTGCTACTCCTGATCCATGAGGGAGGGTGGAGGGCTCCAAGGAAGAACTCAGGTCACACTTTCAATGTTCAGGTATCTCAGTGTCCGATGTGCATGAGTAGGAGAAAGAAAAACCCACAATCGTGTAATACCGTTTGACAAGGTTTATTACAGAACCGGGTTAAAAATATACTCACATATTCATAAATACAAAAGAGCTCATAAAAAGGCAGGAGATGGAGGAAACCGACGCGTTTCGGCTCAAAGGGCCGTCATCTGGGGTATTCCCCCTCCTGCCTGAACCTGCTATTTATAGTGAATAATCAATATGCACAAAATACCCCCTGTAGGGGGCCGCGAAAACGGAAATCACATTGTAGAAAACAAAATGGCGCCAACGGCGTGCGTTCCACGCCTCATTTTGAACTAATAAAAAAAGCCAGAACAAAGAGTTGAAAATTGTGTATAATAAAATTTGAGATTGTGTATAATAAAATTTGAGAAAAAACCTTTGAAGTTAAATCCTAGAAATGTATGAATA
>BLSH010000002.1:202432-217530 GCA_018402905.1 Glandirana rugosa
CACTTCTCACCTACCGGGGGTACCCTTCCCGGTCGAATAAAGAAGGGACGGATCAATTGAGGATTATCCTGCTCGTATTTGGGTGTGTGAGTATATTTTTAACCCGGTTCTGTAATAAACCTTGTCAAACGGTATTACACGATTGTGGGTTTTTCTTTCTCCTACTCATGCACATCGGACACTGAGATACCTGAACAGTGGAAGTGTGACCTGAGTTCTTCCTTGGAGCCCTCCACCCTCCCTCATGGATCAGGAGTAGCAGACCATTCGGATCCAGGACCATTTCCCCACAATATCCGAGGCCATCTTTGAACGGATTTCTCTCTCTTCTTGCCACCAGCAGATGGGATACAACCCCGGCTGACCATTACTATACCACTGCGCATATTTTACCATCATCTGGTAAGCCTCCACCTATTCCTTCTTTTACGGCTTGATCATTACAAAGATTACCGATTTGTATATGTGAATTCCATGCTTCAAACGATGAACTGATATTTATCTACCTCATTTTTTGGCGCTGCATATGTTGTATATATACATGTGGGTTTATGCTCGTCCTATTAGGAGTTAACTAGGCAGGGAAGAAATAAGCTGGCCCTTCCCATGGGGGCCATCCACTCTTCACACATAAACCTCCTACCAAGCTCAGCTCAACAGTTTGTAACAAGCCGTACCAAAACAGAGCGTAGAGGGGTGGGTGCTACGTCTGTCAGTGAACTCGGAGAAAAGGATTTTACGGGCAGTTTTAATAAAATACCTTTTTCTCCTATGTTCACTGACAGACGCAGCTCTCCATGACATGTGGGGATGTCCCAAAGCTGTGTCAAAAGAGGGGTGGGTAAACGACAACAACTGTACCCAACAGAACCTCTAAGAAGGCGCCAGACGCGACTATACCGCCCTCTGCAAAACTTTGCGGCCAAAAGCAGCATCCGAAGATGCTGACACATCAAACTTATAAAACTTAGTGAAAGTGTGTACCGAGGCCCAAGTGGCCGCCTTGCACACCTGTGACACCGAAGCCTGGTGTCTTAAAGCCCAGGAAGTGCTAACAGCCCTGGTGGAATGAGCCGTGACTGGAAACGGGGGGACCTTGCCCGAACAGAATATACATGTCATGGTCTGTCTGATCCAACGGGAGAAGGTAGCCAACGAGGCCGCCAAACCTTTGCGTTGACCACTCATCAGTATAAACAAAGAATCAGACTTCCGAAAGGAAGCCGTAGCATTCAGATACACTCGTAAGGCCCTTACTACGTCCAGGGAATGCAACTCAAATTCCTTAGGGTGCGATGGACGTGGGCACAATGAAAGAAGAATATTATCTACATTGATGTGAAAAGAAGAAACCACCTTCGGAAGGAATGAAGGCGATAGGCGTAAGACCGCCTTGTCCTTGTGCAGTACCAAATAGGGAGACTTGCACAACAGTGCAGCCAGCTCAGACACCCGCCTGGCGGATGTGATGGCCGCCAAGAAAGCCACCTTCTGCGACAGCAGTTGTAAGGGAATCTCCCTGATCTTCTCATATGGCGGTTTCTGAAGAACAGAAAGCAACAGATTCAAATCCCATGGAGCCATTGGGGACCTCACCCAAGGTGCCACATGTCTCACACCTTGTACAAACGTACGAATGTGATGCCAAGGGTCTTTGAAAGAGAATCGCCAGAGCCAAAATCTGGCCCTTGAGAGTACTCAAAGCCAGTTTTTTGTTCAGGCCTTGCTGCAAAAAAGGTCAGAACCCTGGACACCAAGTAAGAGCGGGGGTTGTAACCCACCGCCTCGCACCAAGCTATGTAAGCCTTCCAGGTGTGGTGATATATCTTGCGAGATGTACATTTGCGTGCTTTTAGCATGGTAGGGATTACGTCAGCGACACCCCTGTCCCTCAGCACCTGGGACTCAATAGCCAGGCCGTCAAAGCCAGCGAGGGTAAAGCAGGGTGCAAGATGGGCCCCTGAGACAGTAGGTCGTCTCACAGCAGGAGCCGCCAGGGAACGTCCACCACCATTTGCACCACGTCGGCGTACCACGAACGCGGAGGCCAATCCGGAGCCACCAGGATCATCGGGATTCCCTCCGCTACTACTCTGTGCAGCAACCGTGTGAGAAGTTTGATTGTAGGGAAAGCATATAGAAGATGACGATACCGGCCCCAAGGGGTCGCGAGAGCGTCCGTGGCAACCGCCAACGGATCTCTCGTCCTGGACACAAAGGTCTTCACTTTGTGGTTGAACCGAGACGCCATGAGGTCCACATCCGGCGTCCCCCATCTGTGACAAATCTGGTGGAGCACCTCTGGATGGAGAGACCACTCTCCCTGATCCAGCGTCTGGCGACTGAGAAAGTCCGCCTGCCAGTTTTCCACGCCTGGAATGTAAATGGCGGAGATTGCTGGAACGTGAAGTTCCGCCCAACGCAGGATCAGAGCCGCAGAACTCCTTGTTCCGCCCTGATGGTTCACATATGCCACTGCTGTGGCATTGTCCGACTGGACCCAAATTGGTCGACCTTGCAACCTCACTGTCCATTGAGACAGGCATAGCCTGATTGCCCTCAGTTCCAGCACATTGAACGGGAGGGCGTGCTTCCTGCGCAGACCAACGGCCCTGAGCAGAGAGCTGCCCCAGGACCCCACCCCAGCCTGACAGGCTGGCATCCGTCGTGAGCATCACCCAATGTAGGGGCAGGAACAACTTCCCCCGAGTCAGCGCCGGGTTCCGAAGCCATCAGGTCAGAGAGGCCCTGACCTGGGGGTTCAGGCGGATCAGAAGGTCCAAGGATCGCGGAAAGCTGACCCACCGAGACAGAATCACTCGCTGGAGAAGGCGAGTGTGGCTCTGGGCGTAAGGTACCTTGTCTTCTGCCTTTTCAGTTTTGCACTGCCATTTACCGGGCCCTGCAGCGGCCTTGCCAGGGCGGTTCCCCTTTCCTGCTGCGCCAGAGGCGTGAAAAAACCTCTTCTGACCCGAAGAGACCGGCCCCTGTCTACGGCGGAAATCTCGCCTTCGGGGCTCTGGGAGGAAAGTACTATTTCCACCAGTGAAATCCTTAATGATATCATCCAGCTGTGGACCGAAAAGACAGCCCCCCTGGAAAGGAAGATCCGCAAGGCCTTTTTGGGACGTGTGGTCTCCCGATCATGAGCGTAACACCAAAGGACTCGTCTGAGAATGACGGCAAATACAGCCATTTTGGATAACATAGGGAGCAGATCCAGAGCTGCATCACAGAGGTATTTGAAACCCTGAAACAAAAATTCAGCCTTCTGCGGAGCATCCATTAGGCTACCGCCGTCCAGATCATTCTGGAGCTCCGCCATATGCTCAGAAAAGTACTGTGAGGCCATGGCAGACGCCAGGGCCAATTGCAGAGCGGAGCCTGCTAACAGAAAGAGGACTTTTGACACCACTTCTGTCTGCCTATCAGCCGGATCCTTAAAAGATGGGGACCCCTCCAAAGGGATGGTCGTCACCTTGTGAAGGCGGGCAATCCGTGGGTCCACCGCAGGTGAAGTCCACTTCTGTAAAAAACTATCCTCGAAAGGATAACGGATGGCAAAACGTTTTGATAGTGAAAAGGAATGTTGCGGACACTGCCAGTCACGATAAATCAGGTGATCAAAGAACTGATCATAAGGATAAGCCCTAGGATCCCTGGGGGTCTGGCCAATCCGCAAACATATGCAGACGCGCCGTCCTGGCTCAGTCGCAGAGCAGTGTGAATCCCAGAGATAATTGCGGATACTAGCGCCTTTTCGCGCACCGCTGCCACCCCCTGATCCTCCTCACCGTCAGAGGGGACTAATTCACCCTCAGAAAGCTCCACTGGGGTCCCTGTGACCCCCGAGGCCATCTCTAGTTCAGAGTCCTCCCCTAAGGAACAGGGGGGCGTTTTTTAGGGGCCCCTGAAGCGATGCTCGGCTCCACCCGGGGAAGAAACTCGCTAAAAACCGCCCTCAGCTGGTCCAAAAATGCCCCTTGCGTGGAGTGCGCTGTTGCTGAATCCCCCTCAGCAGGCACGGCAGGGCACTCTGCCATCGTTTTTTCCCCAATAGCAACTAAATGCAATGAAAAAAACACCTGTTTAAGGCACCCCCACACTGCCGCACACCACCGCCCCACAGAACGCCAGGGAGACCCAGGACGACTGCACCCACCGCCACCAGCACCACAGGAGAGCCCAGCTATACTTGCTGTTTGCTGCCAGTAACTTTCCTGAGGACCGCCAAAAGAGCTGCGCCGTCAGCCACACCGTTCCAAAAGAGAAAGTAAAAACGGCTGCAGCACGTTTTTACAGCATGCAGGGACTCCAATATGGCCGCCGGGTCATCCACTAGAGGCCAAAACCACCTGCAGGGAACGCGACTACAGCAAAATGGCTTCTGTTAGCACCAAGGGACAGCCCCATAGTGAAAAAACGTTCGCGACTACAGCAAAATGGCGACGGATCGCCGCATGGCGGCCCAAGTCCCCGAAAGAATGGAGGAACGAACGGTGCGGGGGGAAGGGTGGAGGAGGGAGGAAAAAGATCCCAGGACCAGAGGACCCACACCAGTGGCTACCACCCAGAAAATGTCGGACACCGTAGGGCGTAGCGGGTAGCCACCCATTCGCAGACCTTCCGCCCCTGCTTGGGCGGGATGCTGCCGGCCGAAAAGCGCCCAAACCGGACCACAGTCCGGGACCTGGGTGCAAGTGGGGTACACCCCCAGGCCGCCCACATGGAATGGGCACGATGCGGCGGGTCCCCATACCAGGGGACCGGCTCGCATCGGTCGGCCGGGCCGGGGAAAGCACAGAGTCCTGCATGACCCTTTATGCCCTGGCCAGCTTCTTGATAGTAGAAGAAAAAAGAAAAGAAAATAAAGTAAACGGTCTCAAATCTGACGACAAATCTCCTTAGGGAGCCAGGTCAACGCCTGCAAACTAGGCATAAAAACTGATGAGCGGAGCTTGGTAGGGGGTTTATGTGGGAAGAGGGCACGGGCCCCCATGGGAGGGGCCAGCTTGTTTCTTCCCTGCCTAGTTAACTCTTAATAGGACGGGCATAAACCCACGTCATGGAGAGCTGCGTCTGTCAGTGAAGATAGGAGAAAAAGGGAATCTTTTTCTCTGAGTTCACTGACAGACGCAGCCCTTCATTAGACAAGTGGGGTTTATGCTTATATCACTAGGAGTAGACTAGGCAAAATAAAACAAAAGCATAGGGTGGCCCCTCCCAGGGGGCCGTCCTCACCTTAGTGTATAACCCCCTGCTAGATAATAGCATATCAGTTCGTAACAAGCCGTACAATCTCAACAGAGGGGTGGGTGCTGTGTCTGTCAGTGAACTCAGAGAAAAGGATTTTACGGTAAGTTATAATAAAATCCCTTTTACTCTTACGTTCACTGACAGACACAGCCCTTCATTAGACAAGTGGGGATGTCCCAAAGCTGTGTCAATCAAGAGGGGCGGGTAAACTAGAACAACTGTACCAAACAAAAAAAGCCCTCTCGGGCGGCACCAGTCGCGTCTACACTGCCGCTTGCAAAACTTTGCGGCCAAAAGCAGCATCCGCAGATGCTGAAACATCCATTTTGTAAAACTTCGTAAACGTGTGCACTGAAGCCGCTTTGCACACCTGAGACACCGAAGCCCGGGGTCTATAAGCCCAGGAAGTACTAACTGCCCTGGTGGAATGAGCCGTGACTAGGAAAGGTGGAACCTTGCCCTGAACCTCATATGCATGAGTGACGGTCTTCCTGATCCAATGAGAAATGGTAGTGGACGAGGCCGCCATGCCTTTGCGCGAACCTTCCGTCAGCACAAATAAAGAATCAGACTTCCGAATGGAAGCTGTAGAAAACAAATACACTCGCAAAGCCCTCACCACATCCAAAGAATGTAGTTCAAATTCCCTGGGATGCGACGGGTGCGGGCACAATGAGGGAAGAATAATATCCTAATTCAAATGAAAAGAAGAAACCACCTTCGGAAGGAAAGAAGGGGAAGGTCGCAAAACCACCTTGTCCTTATGAAGGACCAAGTAAGGTGACTTACAGGATAATGCTGCTAACTCAGACACCCGCCTAGCGGATATAACAGCCACCAAGAAAGCCACTTTCTGCGACAATAATTGCAAGGGAATGTCCCTAATCTTCTCATATGGTGGCTTCTGAAGAACAGAGCACCAGATTCAAATCCCACGGCGCCAAAGGCGACCGTATCCGAGGAGCCACAGGACGTACCCCCTGTACAAATGTACTGATCAACGAGTGTGACGCCAAGGGTCGCTGAAAAAACTGTCAGAGGTGAAATCTGACCCTTAAGCATACTTAACGCCAGGTTCTTGTCCACTCCCTGCTGCAAAAAAGTCAGCACCCTGGACACCGCATAAGAACGGGGATTCCAACCACCCGCCTCACACCACGCAATATAGGCCTTCCAGGCCCTATAATAAATCTTACGTGAAGTACACTTGCGTGCTTCAATCATAGCAGGGATCACGGAGTCAGACACCCCTATCCCTCAACACCTGGGACTCAATAGCCAAGCCGTCAAAAGCCAGCGATGGTAAAGCCAGGTGCAAGATGGGTCCCTGAGACAGTAGGTCTTCGCGAAGTGGAAGACGCCACGGGACATCTGCCACCATCCGTACCACATCAGCGTACCAAGGACGCCGAGGCCAATCCGGAGCTACCAGTATTCTCGGGATTCCCTCTGCTTCTATCCTGCGCAGAACCCGCGGCAGAAGCTTCAGAGGAGGAAAGACATACAGTAGCCGATACCGACCCCAAGGTGCCACCAGTGCGTCCGTGGCGACCGCCAACGGATCTCTTGATCTGCACACAAAGGTCTGTACCTTGTGACTGAATCTGGAGGCCACGAGGTCCACCTCTGGCGTGCCCCACTTGAGGCAAATCTGGTGGAATACTTCTGGATGTAGGGACTATTCCCCCTGATCCAGAGTCCGGCGGCTGAGAAAGTTCGCCTGTCAGTTTTCCAAGCCTGGAATGTAGATTGCGGAGAGCGTGGCACGTGAAGCTCTGCCCAACGCAGGATCAGAGCCGCCTCCGCGGCTGCTGCCGAACTTCTTGTTCCGCACTGATGGTTCACATATGCCACAGCCGTGGCATTGTCTGACTGAACCCGGACAGGAAGGCCTCGCAGCCTTGCCGACCAACGGGACAGACAAAGTCTGATCGCTCTCAATTCCAGTACATTTATCGGAAGGCAAGCTTCCTGAGCTGACCAACGACATTGGGCAGAGAACTGACCCAGGACCCCTCCCCAGCCCCATAGACTGGCATCCGTCGTTACTATCAACCAATTGAGGGGGGAGGAAACATTTTCCTAATTTTAGGGCTGGAGCCCGAATCCACCAAATCAAGGATCCCTGGGACTGATGATCTAACCTGATCAGTCTGTCTAGGGATAGGGGGGGTTTGTCCCATTGCAACAAAATCACGTTCTGCAGGAGCAGAGTGTGACTCTGGGGTGTAAGGTATCGCTTTAAAGACGGCACCATGAGCCCCAACACTCGCATACAGAACTGTAAGGAGGACCACTGGCGTGATAACAGGGTTCGCACTGCTGCCTGTAGTGTCAGGAGCTTGTTCGGCGGTAAAAACACCCTTGCCTGCACCGTGTCCAGAATCAGACCCAGGTATTATCACGTTCTCCTCCAGAGCTGCAGCTGACTCTGCTCTTAGGAGTAAATCGCCGAGGTACGCTACCACCGGGATACCTCTCTGTCTCAACAGCGCCAGCATTGGGGCCACCACCTTGGTGAACACTCAGGGAGCTGAAGCTAGACCGAAGGGAAGTGCCACAAACTGGTAATGCAGATCCCCCACTGCGAAACGCAGGAAACGCTGGTGCCTGTGACAAACTGGAACGTGGAGATATACGTCCTTGATATCCAGGGACGCCATGAATTCCCCTTGGTGCAAGGCGGCCATGACCGAACGGATGTACTCCATCCTGAATCTTTTTGTCTTTACAAAGCAGTTTAGTGTCTTCAGGTCCAGAACTGGCCTGGCACGGCCCTTTTTGGGCACCACAAAGAGGTTTGAGTAAAACCCGTGAAATCTTTCCACCGTGTGTCCCGGTACAATCACCCCCTGTTCGGCAAGCACCAGAACTGCGCCTAGAAGCGCCTCCCGACGCCCCTGAGGGAGTCTTAAGTTCAAAGGAAAGAACCTTTCTGGGGGTAGGGAGATGAACTCTATCCTGTACCCGGAGGACACTACATCCAACACCCACCGATCGGTGATGCGGGCAGTCCACCTGTCTGCGAACCCCAGTAAGTGGCCCCCCACCCGTGAATCGGGTGGGGGCAACCCATCATGGGGAGGGTGACTTATCCTTCGTTTTTTCAGACTTGCGTTGCCAGGGCCTTTTACTGGGCCCAGCGAAAGCCTTACCAGACTTGAAGCCCTTACCCGCTGAGCTGGGCGCACAAAAAAACTTCTTCTGGCCTGAAGAAACAGGGCCCTGCCTACGGTGAAAATCCCGCCGTTTTGGCTCTGGAAGAAAAGTACTCTTTCCTCCTGTGAAATCCTTAATGATTTCATCCAGTTGTGGGCCAAGCAGACGCCCTCCCTGAAAGGGGAGATCCGTAAGAGCTTTCTTCGATGCCTGGTCGCCTGACCAAAAGTGGAGCCATAGCACCCGCCTGATAATTTTTACATTTTTAACAGTATGGGAAGTAGGTCCAATGCAGTATCGCATAGGTAGCGGAGACCCTCTTCCAAGTGTCAAACCGGAGTGTAATGTGGCAGCGCACTCGACAAGAGATTGCGCCGCCATAGCAGCTGCCAGAGCTGGCCGCATGGCTGACCCAGCCAACAAGAACAGTGCCTTAGACTTTAACTCTGTTCGGCCGCCTCTTTAAAGGACGGAGACCCCTCCAAAGGAATGGTCGTTGCCTTATTCAGACAGGCCACCTGTGGGTCCACTGCTGGGGAAGCCCACCTCTTAGTGAAAACTATCCTCAAAGGGATAACGAACAACGAAGCGTTTGGGCAAAGCAAAGGAATTTTGCGGCCGCAGCCATTCCTTGAACACCGCCTGCTCAAAAAACTGATCATAAGGGTAGACCCTGGGGGACCTGGGGGGCTTAAGCGACCCACAAATATATGCGGCTTCATGCGACTCCCCTGCTTGGTCAAGCCGCATGGACTCGCGAATATCAGTGACCAGAGCAGCCACTATCGTTTTGTCGCGTGATAATGAAGCCCCCTGATCATCCTCACCGTCTGAGAGTATCGTGAACACCGAGGCGCTCTCTGGTTCCGAATTCTTCCCCGAAGAATGACGGGGCGGTCATTTCTTTGGACCCCCTGGAGTCTGGACCGAACCCGCCAGGGGAAAAAAAAAAAATCACCAAATACAGCCCTCAGCTGTTCCAAGGACACCAGGGACCCCGGCGTGGATTGCTGCTCCGCAGGTACCCCTGCCATAGCACTGCCGGCCTCTGACATCCCAGACTTCCAGCACCCCCACTGTGTGACCACCACCTCTACCCCACCAATCAGCCAGGGAGACCCATAAGGATTGCAACCACTGCTACCAGCACCCAGGGAGAGCCAGCTAAACTTGCTGTTTTGATGCCTCAGCGCTGTGACCGGAATGAGCACTGAAAACACTCCACTTCAAGACCCTGCACCGCCGCGTCTGTCAGCCACGCTGTCCTAGAGAAAACGGAAGTGCTTCTGCCGTTTTTATCACTTCCCCGTAGTACTGAGGAAAGCCACTGGGGGCCGCCAGAGGACAGGCTGAAAACCGCATGGGCTACAGAAAAATGGCCGCTGCCATCCAAACATGCCGAGCTACGGCAAAATGGTGGCGACGAATGGTCGCGGTGAAATGTCCGAACACAGTGCTTAAAACGGTCAGTGCGGGGTGCAGTACTGCGGGGGGGGGGGGGACAGGAGATGACAACCCCAGTGTGTCCCTACTAGTAAGCCCCCACCAGTCGGCTACCTCAGACGCTGCCCAGGTCCCACTCTCCGCACCCCTAGGACTGAAGAGGGGTTCACTCACCAGTCCGACAAGCGCAGCGGGTAGCCACCCGGAGCAGACTCTCCTCCCCATGGAGAGGGAAGCTGCTGGTCAGGCACAAAACCAGTCACTGGGCACAAGTGGGCTTTAGCCACTGGCAACCTGCATGGAACGGGCCCTATGCAGTGTGTCCCCGCCAAGGCTAAGGGTAGCTCGCACAGACGTTGGCTGGATTGGGGAAAGTTTTTGGATTCTAGATATCCTCTATACCACCAGCGGGCTTCTTTATAGCAGTCTTCATCAGAAAAATCTCAGAAGACCGCAGATCCCATAGGGAACCAGGTCTAACTCCTTGCACTAGGCAATAAAAACTGATAAGCTATTGTCTAGCAGGGGGTTATATACTAAGGTGAGGACGGCCCCCTGGGAGGGGCCAACCTATGCTTTTGTTTTATTTTGCCCAGTCTACTCCTAGTGATATGAGCATAAACCCCACTTTTCTAATGAAGGGCTGCGTCTGTCAATGAACGTAAGAGTAATATTTATTAAGCACAAAATACATAAAAAACACAGTACTAAAAATAGATGTATGTCATGCAAACACGCGTGTTTATCCAAAGTAAACACCAGGATCAGTTGGTTACTGACTCATGGAGTATTTCCAACGTTTCGCAGGAGATTTCTGCTTCCTCAGGGAAACTCAACATGTTTATACATCCGATAATTAAACATAACGATATCAATATCATACAAACACAATTACATTGTGTTCATTTTGTATAAATAATTTACAAAGTTTTTACAAATTTCGCATATGCTCACCATTCCCAAATCAAACCAGTAGGTGTGTCAGATGCAGCCGGAAACCCCATCCTCAACCGCCTAAGTGGATGGTGGTGCCAGAACCAAAACCCTTATCTGATGAGCGTTAGACCTCATAAAAGAAGGTAGAACCAAATAGGTCCATCTACAATATCACATAATGACAACGGCCTCAATAATTCATATATTAGCGACCGTGCCATGTAACCATACATAGTGTCAGAGTTGAGTGAGAAAGGCGGCCAAAGGGAAAGAAAAAGGGGGAAAGATCTATTATTGGAGCGACACCCACTATGGTGACTTAAACCCATACACGTCTATCACTATATGAAGGGGGGGAGGAAAGAAAGGGGGAGGGAGGACCCAGACTCATTGTGCTGTGAACACCAGGTCCATCTCCACCACACAACCCCACAGATAAACTGGGGATAACGGACAGCAGAAGCACCCACATCAAACACCAGTGCCCACCCCCCCCCTCCACGGACCAGATCACCCCCCTCTATATCCCACAGAGCATCGCTCAGATTTGCCGACATCTCTATTATCAATCAGGTATTACCTTCTCCTTTAGGGCCAGGCATGCACACTACAAGAAAGCGTCCAGTGTATCGGCGTCCTCCGCCACTCTATATGCGGTCACACTGGAAGTGACAGAACCCAAATGCAGCTCTCTGAGGTCACATCCAGCATGAGCACCTGAGGGGCCCAGCATGCGCAGTACCACGCGCAGCGTCCACACCAAGTGAGGGACAAGACATGGTGCCGCTCCGCCCACCCGAAGCGGTCAGCCATAGGCTGACATGGAGGCCATGCCTCCCGTCACTCATGGGCGACCGAATGCCCATCAATAGACACAGCATGTATAGGAAGAGGATCCATGCTAACATCAGACGGCGCCACCTAGTGCACAGAAGGAATTACAACAAAATTTAACAACACCAAAAATACATTGAAAAATAAACAAGGAAAAAAAGGTTCCTATAAAGCAGCAGCATTTCCATCCCAGATTGTTCAAAGAGTAGAAGATGAATGGGATTTTAAGGTGCCATACAAAAAGAGTTTTGTCTAAAAAAAACATTTTATTTGAACAGATAAATAAAAACACAAAGATGTATCCCACATTTAAAAACAATTCACCAGTACGCCTAATAACAATTCAGGTGTGCGCTCTACATGATTCGCCATACATTTCAGCTTCTGCAGGAGCCTATTGACATCAATTGCTTTTGACTGTAATGAATAAAGATAAATATCAGAGAGACAAACATCTATCCAACCTCCTAATTGTTGTGCTTATTATGTCTAAGGAGGGAGGGATACTTTACACATTTGAATATTATACAAATCTTATATTGGGCACTGGGTGCTATATTGAAATTCCTCCTCACCTTTTACCAGGAGTGGGAAAGATAAGAACCACGGACACAACTGCGGAAAAAGCTTCCAAGGAGCATTTGACAACCACAGGGGAGACAATACAACTGATGAATAAAAAGATCTTTTTAATTATCTATCATCCTTTATCTAAATCTTCAATTCAAATTTAGAGCTCCAAGTTACTTTAAATTTTAAAGACAGATTTTTACATTAATTATATAAAATTTAAGTATCCATCCACCCACCTGATAAGTTAGTGGATGAGAAAGAGAAGAGTTATGGTTTAGCATGGATGTTCAACAGAGAATGATCCAGATAATTATATCTCTATGGACAAAAAATGTATACATTATATATCTGTACAGACATTATTAACAGTTGCTAGACATTGATGAAGAGGGGTTTTTTACCTTAATTTTAACTGAATGATTTCAATACAAAACCCCTAGTTTAATTGTTATCATTTTAGCATTCTCACCTCTATATGTATTGGATCCAAAAGCAATTTGATAAGATGGAAAGAGATTTTTCCTATTTTTGTCCACCAGAGGGAGCTGTCATCCCTTTTGGTGCTGATATCAGCAACTAACAGGAGGTCAAGGAAAAAATGCTTCAAACTGTCAGATCAGAGGAAAGTATAAATTACCACCAAAGATCATTATCACTGACAAGAATATAGACATTAAAAGTCCACAGAAATCGAATTTGTTATTTACCTTAAGAGTCCTAGATAAAAATGTGCGTGTCCATTCATCAGAGCCAGCAGCCGTACAACCATGCTGCTGGCCACAAGGGAATTCTATACCCCCCAATTGAGCAGTGTCTGACTTCACCGCTCGATTGCGGACGCCTATTGGGTGCCTAACCCCCCCCCCCCCACCAACCAGTGACAGCTGTTTGTTCTTAGCAATCGCGCTATGTTAGCGCGATATGTCCGGTCTGCACATGCACACGCCCGAAGCCGCCACGGCCATCATTAATATTCCCATTCTAAATTAAATCAAATGCAAAGATTAGGGCTATGCAAATGTGTGGAAAAACACATATGCAAGGACATCACGGCCATTTTGGAAAGTCCACGGCTGGATAAACTTTGCAAGAGAGGAAAAATAGGGATTTTATTAAAACTTACCGTAAAATCCTTTTCTCCGAGTTCACTGACAGACGCAGCTCTTCATGACATGTGGGTTTATGCTCGTCCCATGCTCGCCTAGTTAGCTAGGCAGGGAAAGAAAGTAAGCTGGCCCCTCCCACGAGGCCGTCCTCTCTTCTCACATAAACCCCCTACCCAGCTCAGCTCATCAGTTCGTAACAAGCCGTACCAAAACAGAGCGCAGAGGGGTGGGTGCTGCGTCTGTCAGTGAACTCTGAGAAAAGGATTTTACGGTAAGTTTTAATAAAATCCCTTTTTTTCCCTACGTTCACTGACAGACGCAGCTCTTCATGACATGTGGGGATGTCCCAAAGCTGTGTCAAAAAGAGGGGTGGGTAAACGATAACTGTACCCAACAGAAACCTCTAAGGAGGCACCAGACGTGCCTACACTGCCGCCTGTAAATTTTATGGCCAAAAGCAGCATCCGATGATGCGGACACATCAATCTTATAAAACTAAGTGAAAGTGTGTACCGAGGCCCAAGTGGCCGCCTTGCACACCTGTGACACTGAAGACTGGTGTCGGAAAGCCCAGGAAGTGCTGACAGCCCTGGTAGAATGAGCCGTGACTGGAAAAGGGGGAACCTTGCCCTTAACAGAATATGCATGGGTTACGGTCTGTCTGATCCAACGGGAGACAGTAGCCGACGAGGCTGCCAAACCCTTGCGCGGACCATCCGTCAGGACAAAGAATCAGACTTCCGGAAGGAAGCTGTAGCATTCAGATACACTTGTAAGGCCCTTACGACATCCAAGGAATGCAACTCAAATTCCTTAGGATGCGAGGGACGTGGGCACAAAGAACGAAGAACAATATCTTCATTAATGTGAAAAGAAGAAAACACCTTCGGAAGGAACGAAGGAGATGGGTGCAAGACCGCCTTGACCTTGTGCAGGACCAGATAGAGAGACTTGCAAGATAGTGCAGCCAGTTCAGACACCAGCCTGGCGGATGTGATGGCTACTAAGAAAGCCACCTTCTGCGACAGCAGTTGTAAGTGAATCTCCCTGATCTTCTCATATGGCGGTTTCTGAACACAGAAAGCACCAAATTCAAATCCCATGGAGCCATCGGGGACCGCACCCGAGGCGCCACATGATGCACACCTTGTACAAAGGTGAGAATCAACGAATGTGATGCCAGAGGTCTTTGAAAAAGAATTGCCAGAGCCGATATCTGGCCCTTGAGAGTACTCAAGGCCAGCTTCTTGTTCAGGCACTGCTGTAAAAAGGTCAGGACCATGGACACCACGTAAGAGCGAGGGTTGCAACCCTCCTCCTCGCACCAAGCTATGCAAGCCTTCCAGGTGCGGTGATAAATCTTGCGAGAAGTACACTTGCGTGCTTTGAACACGGTAGGAATCACAGAGTCAGCGACAACCCTGTCCCTCAGCACCTAGGACTCAACAGCCAGGGTGTCAAAGCCAGCGAGGGTAAAGCAGGGTGCAAGATGGGCCCCTGAGACAGTAGATCGTCTCACAGCGAGAGCCGCCAGGGAACTTCTGCCACCATTCGTACCACAATCCGGAGCTACCAGAATCATTGGAATTCCCTCCGCTTCTACCCTGCGTAGCAACCGTGGGAGAAGCTTGATCGGAGGTACGACGTACAGAAGATGATACCGGCCCCAAGGGCTACCGCCAATGGATCTCTCGTCCTGCACACAAAGGTCTTCACTTTGTGATTGAACCGAGACACCATGAGATCCACATCCGGTGTCCCCCACTTGTGGCAAATCTGGCTGAACGCCTC
>BLSH010000002.1:235883-252522 GCA_018402905.1 Glandirana rugosa
TACGTAGGTGGTTAGTTTTTTCTCTCGCTCGGTTTCGAGGTGGGTGGAGGACTGTCCATACTGGAGTAGTCAGGGTGGTTGTCGTTTATACTTGACGGTAGTTTCCCGAATACATCGATTTGTATCCTTTATGAACTAGGTTTTAATGGTAACAATCACTTCGTACGTGCCGACTGACAGAAACAATACTAAATTAGACAAACCGACGATCCGTTGGTGCCAAGGGACGTGACTGTGTTAGAATAATGTCTAGCCTTCGGTACCGATATCCCTGGACGTGTTCGACTATAAACCTTGAATACGACATAAACGTCTGTTATACGTGTCCATATTACTAGCACTGTGATCATAAAAAAGCATATGGGCTACAGCAGCACCTTATAAGAAAAATAATAGGTATTAGAATAAAGAATACCAGCAAGCGCTGTCCAAACACCCACGACCTGTGCATATTGTCTGCAAATACAGCATAAGTTCCAAATATCAGCTTGTGCAGGTCCCTATAGCCATGGCTTCCGATCTGTAATAAGATTGTGTCAGTGCAGGGAACCGTGGTTGCCTAGCAGCCAAACAGATTAAATCATAACAAAGACAGTCAGCCGTGCATGCTTCACTAACAATGGTAATTTTGGATCAAGTATTTCCTATGTTTAGCTACATAAGCCCTTTGATGGCAGTTCATATTTGCTGTTGGTGGGACTGATGAGGTCATACCTGTCAGGAGGTGGGTGGAGCTTTGGCTCGCTCTCTTTTTTGATTGGTGGATGCATATTTAAATACTGTACTCTGTTACCCCACACTTATCACATGCCTGACGAAGGGGTCCTGCATGACTCTGAAACGTTGCACTGCTTTGTGTTGTGATCAATGCAATAAAATCTGTTTGGACACTACCTTGTCGATCCATGATGTACTGGCAAATATCTCCAGTGTGACTTTCCGAACCAGTTTTCAGCTGGTTGTTGCTGCAGCACCGAAACCTTTAGAGATTATCCAGCAACGTGTGCAATGGGAATTTGGAATACTACTGAAACAGGGGTTTTGACTCGCAAGACGACTGAATTCCTTTTAGTTGACAATCCAGTGGTCTCAGTTTTCCACCATCTACCTAAACTGCATAAAAGCACTGTCTCTGTTCAGGGGAGCCCTATAGTTGCTGGTATAGGGTCCCTGTTTGAGAAGCTGGGCCACTGGATTGATCAGCATCTCCAACCCTTGGTACTTAGATTACCTGGTTACAATAGAGATACATCAGTGGTGTTAGCCAACACCTTGGATATACAATGGAGAAGTAGCTATCAATGGATTACTATGGACATAAGATCCTTATATTCTTGTATTCCTCATGAATTGGCACTGAAAGCCTTGGGTTTTCATTTAAAACAATACAGTACCTATTCAGCAGAATTGGAGTTTATAATTATGTCAGTTGATTTTCTACTAAGGCATAATTATTTTATGTTTGAGAACACTTTCTACTTTCAATGCAGAGGAGGCCAAATCTATGGGGGCCAAATTTGGCCCTCCCTTGCAAATTTGTATATGAGATGGTGGGAGGAAAGGTTCTAGTTTTCTGCTCGCAACCCCTTTTCAGATCATATTAAATGGTATGGTTGATATTTAGATGACCTGCTCCTAGTATGGGGAGGTCTTATGGAAGAAAGTGGTTCTTTTATTGCTTATGTCAATGATAATTCCTTGCATTTGGAATTTAGTGCAGTATATCATAGCAAATCTATAAATTTTCTGCATATCATCCTGGAAGGGGGATCATCAGGATGGAAGTGCACTTAGAAGAAACTATCGTAAGGAGTGTGCCGGGAATTCCCTTTTATTAGCCACCAGTTGTCACCCACGATACGATCAGTTACCATGAACCAAACGTAACTGCTCTAATATTAACAGCTTTTCCCAGGAGTGTGACATTGTTGCTTCTAGGCTTAGAGCACGATGTTACAAATTTTGGGATATAGAGAAAGCCACTGACATGATCTCTACTAGAGCTAGGCGTGATCTTTTGGTAAATGCCAGACGAGGGAAAAATAAATATAAAAATAAAAATAAAGGGGGTGGAATTACAACTTTTGTGACCACTTATTCACAGGAATTCAATCAGATCAAATACATCATTAATAAATACTTGCCAGTATTACTTGCAGATAGAGAACTTAATGAGGTAATGAAAACTGGTTGCCATCTTTCCAGTCGGGCTCCTACTCTGGGGGGTATTACTTTCCCCTAGTCTGTTTCATTCAAGCACCAACATTGGGACATGGCTTCATAACACAGGATCATATGCGTGTGGGGTTAATACCTGCAGATTTTGTACTAAGGAATTCAAGATGAGCGATCTTATTAACTGTGGGACAAATAAAGGGATTTTATTAAAACTTACCGTAAAATCCTTTTCTCTGAGTTCACTGACAGACGCAGCTCTCCATTGACTTGTGGGGTTATAGGCCAATCCTATTAGGAGTTAACTAGGCAAAGAAGAAAGCAAGCTGGCCCTTCCCATATAATCCCCCTACTCTGCTCAGGACATTAGTTTGTAACAAGCCGTACCGAAAAAAAACCCGAAGAGGAGTGGGTGCTGCTTCTGTCAGTGAACTCAGAGAAAAGGATTTTACGGTAAGTTTTAATAAAATCCCTTTTTCTCCTACGTTCACTGACAGACGCAGCTCTCCATTGACTTGTGGGGATGTCCCAAAGCTGTGTCAATAAGAGGGGTGGGTAAACAAAAAACAACTGTACCCAACAGAACCTCCGTAGAGGCGCCAGACGCGCCTACACTGCCGCCTGTAAAACTTTACGGCCAAAAGCTGCATCCGAAGATGCGGACACATCAACTAAGTGGCCGCCTTGCACACCTGTGACACAGAGGCCTGGTGTCTAAAAGCCCAGGAAGTGCTAACAGCCCTGGTTGAATGAGTCGTGACCGGGAAAGGAGGCACTTTGCCCGGAACAGAATACGCATGAGTCACGGTCTGTCTGATCCAATGAGAAACAGTAGCCGACGAGGCCGCCAAACCTTTGCACAGACCATCCGTCAAAACAAAATGCGTCAGCCTTCCGAAAAGAGTCTGTAGCCGCCAAATACACCCGCAAAGCCCTCACGACAGCCAATGAATTTAACTCAAATTCCTTAGGATGTGAAGGATGCGGACACAACGAAGGAAGAACAAGATCTTCATTAATATGAAAAGAAGAAACCACCTTTGGTAAAAAAAGAAGGTGGCGGACGCAATACCGTCTTATCCCTATGCAGGACCAAGTAAGGAGACCTGCAGGACAACACTGCCAATTCCGACACCCGCCTAGCGGATGTAATGGCCACCAAGAAAGCCACCCTTTGCGACAACAATTGTAAGGGGATATCCCTGATCTTCTCATATGGTGGCTTCTGTAGCACAGAAAGCACCAAATACAAATCCCACGGTGCCATAGGCGACCGTATCTGAGGAGCCACATGGCGTACACCTTGTACAAATGTACGATTCAACGAATGAGACACCAGAGGTCTTTGGAAAAGAATCGCCAAGGCCGATATCTGGCCCTTGAGAGTACACAAGGCCAATTTTTTATTCAGGCCCTGTTGTAAAAAAGTCAGGACCCTAGACACCACATAGGAGCGAGGGTTCCAACCCCCCGCCTCACACCAGGCAATGTAGGCCTTCCAGGTTCTATGATAGATCTTGCGTGAAGTACACTTGTGCGTCTTCATCATGGTAGGGACCACTGAGTCATCGACACCCAGGTCCCTCAGCATCTGGGATTCAATAGCCAGGCCGTCAAAGCCAGCGAGTGTAAAGCAGGGTGCAATATGGGTCCCTGAGACAGCAGATCGTCTCGCAGTGGGAGACGCCAGGGAACGTCTACCACCATTCTCACTACATCAGCGTACCACGGACGCCGAGGCCAGTCCGGGGCCACCAGTATCATCGGAATGCCCTCCGCTGCCACCCTGCACAATAGGTGCGGGAGCATTTTGATGGGAGGATAGGCGTACAGAAGACGATACCGACTCCAAGGCGCCACGAGTGCGTTCGTGGCCACTGCCAATGGGTCCCTTGTCCTGCACACAAATGCCTTTACCTTGTGGTTGAACAGAGATGCCATGAGGTACACATCTGGCGTGCCCCACTTGTGGCAAATCTGGCTGAACACTTCTGGATGGAGAGACCATTCTCCCTGATCCAGTGTCTGGCGACTTAGGAAGTCCGCCTGCCAATTTTCTATGCCTGGAATGTAGATGGCGGAGATTGCCGGAACGTGCAGTTCTGCCCAACGCAGGATGAGAGCTGCTTCCGCGGCCGCTGCCGCACTTCTCGTTCCGCCCTGATGGTTCACATATGCCACTACCGTGGCATTGTCCCTTGTAGCCTCGCCGTCCAGTGGGATAGACAGAGTCTGATCGCTCTGAGCTCCAGCACATTGATCGGAAGGCGTGACTCCTGCGCCGACCAGCAACCCTGGGTCGACAGAGAGCCCAGTACTCCCCCCCAGCCCGACAGGCTGGCATCCGTCGTGATTATAGACCATGTCAGGGGAGACACGACTCCCCCCCCCCCCCCCATCAAAACTGGGGCCCGAAGCCACCAAGCCAGGGAAGCCCTGGTCTGACGATCCAAGTTGACCAACCGGTCCAGAGACAGAGGAGATCTGTCCCATCGAGACAGAATCGCTCTCTGAAGTAGTCGAGTGTGGCTCTGAGCGTAAGGTACCGCCTCGAAGGCCGAGACCATGAGCCCCAGTACCCGCATACAGAACCGTAATGAACACTGCTGGTGAGACAGTAAGGTTCGCACTGCTGATTGCAGGGACTGCAACTTGGCTGGGGGTAAGAACACCTTCGCCTGTTCCATGTCCAGAATCAGACCCAGATATTCCAGGCGACAGGACGGGGTCAACGACGACTTCTGCAGGTTGATCAGCCAACCGAAGTCCTCCAACGAGGCCCTGGTGATGGACACGCTCTCCTCCAGGGCAGAGGCAGACTCCGCTCTCAGAAGCAAGTCGCCCAGGTAAGCCACCACCACAATACCCCTCTGCCTCAGCAGGGCCAGCACTGGGGCCACCAGCTTGGTGAAGACCCGAGGCCAGACCGAAGGGCAGAGCCACAAATTGGTAATGGGTGATGTCCAGGGACGCCAGGAAGTCCCCCTAATGCACGGCGGCCACGACCAAGCGGACCAATTCCATCCAGAATTTTCGCGCTTTCACATAAACGTTTAGCGCCTTCAGGTCCAATACTGGCCTTACCCCCCCCACCTTTTTTGGGGACCACAAAGAGGTTCGAGTAGAAACCGCGGAATCTTTCTGACTGTGGCACCGGCACTATCACCCCCTGTTCCGATAATGCCTGAACAGCCCCGAAAAGGGCCTCCCGACGTTGATGCAGGATTCTTAAGTTCGATGGGAAGAACCTGTCTGGGGGTAGAGTGCTGAACTCTATCCTGTACCCGGAGGACACCACTTCCTGCACCCACCGGTCGGAAATGCGGGCAGTCCACCTTTCTGCAAACCCCAGAAGACGTCCCCCCACCCGAGAGCCGGGTGGGGGCAACCCATCATGCAGAGGAGAGGAGGGCTTATCCCGTCTTTTCGTTTTTACGTTGCCGGGGCCTCTTACCGGCCCCTGCAGCAGCCTTGCCCGCTGCCCCAGGGGCATGAAAAAACTTCTACTGACCCGAGGAGACAGGTCCTTGTTTGCGGCGAAATTCTCGCCGCCTGGGCTCTGGAAGGAAGCTACTCTTCCCGCCCGTGAAATCCTTAATGATTTCATCCAACTGAGGACCAAAAAGACGACCACCCTGAAAGGGGAGGTCAGCTAAACCTTTCTTGGAGGCGTGATCACCAGACCACGAACGCAATCAGAGGACCCATCTAATAATGACTGCAAAAACAGACATAGGGAGCAGGTCTAGAGCCGCATCACACAGGTATTTTATACCGTGATAGACATGTTCTGCCTTCTGCGATGCTTCCAGCATTCTGCCGCAGTCCAGATTATTCTGCAGCTAAGCTGTGCATTCAGAGAAATATTGCGCCGCCATGGCAGACGCCAGGGCCGGTCGCAAGGCCGAACCAGCCAAAATGAAAAGTGCTTTAGACACAGCCTCTGTCCGCCTATCGGCAGGATCCTTAAACGATGGCGACCCCTCCAGGGGAATAGTCATCGCTTTGTTAAGTCGCGCCACGGGGGGGGGGGGTCCACCGAAGGAGACGCCCACTTTTTTATAAAACTATCCTCAAAAGGATACCGGATAGCGAAACGCTTAGGCATGGTGAAGGAATGCTGCGTGCGCTGCCATTCCTGATAGATCAAATGATCAAAAAAAGTATCATAGGGGTAAGCTCTCAGAGACCTAGGGGGCTTGGCAGTCCAACATACATAAGTAGACATCTGCGACTCTCCTTCTTGGTTCAGTCGCAAGGACGTACGGACTCCATAAATTATTGCAGACACCAGTGCTTTTTCATGTGCTGCTTTTGCCCCCTGGTCTTCTGCCTCCTCATCTGAGGGACAAAGTTCCCCCTCAGAAAGCTCCACGGGAGTCCCTGTGACCCCCGGCGCTACTTCCGGTCCGGAATCCTCCCCTGAAGAAGAACAAGGGGGAGGGGATCGCTTTCTTGGGGCCACCGGGGCCTTGCTCGCCCCCCCGGGAAAGAATTCTCAAAACACCGCCCGCAGATGTTCTAAGGACACCAGGGACACGGACGCAGGTTGTGCTGCATCCAAATCCTCCTCAGAGGGCCCTGCAGGGACATCTGCCATCACACCCACAGATTGAGCCACAGCAGTGAGAACAACCACTAGCGGCACCCCCACACAGTCAAACACACCACCGCCCCTCAGAACGCCAGGTAAACCCAGGAGGACTGCACCCACCGCCACCAGGAAGCCAGCAATACTTGCTGTTTGTTTTGCCCAGAAAACGTCCTGTGGACCGCCAGAGAGCCTGCGCCGTCAGCAGCAGCCAGCACCTGTCCCAGCAAAGTGAAAGCAGCACGTTTCACAGCCTGGAAGGACTCCAATATGGCCGCCGAGACATCCACTAGAGGGCCAAGGGCTGCTGAACACGAGGCTCCGTCAAAATGGCTGCCAAGCATGGTACTGAAAAAACCAAGGGAAAATGGCCTCGGCTACGCCAAAATGCGGCGATCCGGCGCAAAATGGAGGCCTAAGTGATTTGCACACACAGTTCAAGTGGGGTGCGGGGCGGGGGGCGAGGAAGGAGCGAAGGGACCCAGGAGAGCCCCAGCGACACTCCTCAACCAGCGGCTACCGTGCATAAAATTACAAATCGCCCTGCGCCCCCCCCAGCGCCCCTAGGGGGGCAGAGGGAGCTCACTCACCACTCCTGAAGGGCGCAGCGGGTAGCCACCCGGTCACAGACTTTTCTCCCCAGCTAGGGAGGAATGCTGCTGGCCACAGACCCCTGAACCAGATCGAATCCTGACACTGGGCACAAGTGGGGATCACCCACTGGCCACTCGCACGGGACGGGCACGATGCGGCGGGACCCATTAACATCCTGGGACTGGCTCGCATCGGATGGCCATACTGGGGAAAGTACAGGGTCTTTGCAGGAACCCTCTATGCCCCAGTCGGCTTTTTGATAGTAGACTTCAATTTGCTTGAAAAATATAACAACGGAAGCAAAAATTCTATCCGCAGGTCCCATAAGGGAGTCAGGTCAACTCCTTGCACTAGGCATGTTAAAACTAATGTACTGAGCAGAGTAGGGGGATTATATGGGAAGAGGACAGCCCCCTGGGAGGGGCCAGATTGCTTTCTTCTTTGCCTAGTTAACTCCTAACAGGATTGGCATATAACCCCACAAGTCAATGGAGAGCTGCGTCTGTCAGTGAACGTAGGAGAAAATGTAATTTATGCTGTGGAATGCACTTTGTAAACGTCAGTATATAGGTTGCACCATGTGACCACTTAGAACATGCATTAGTGAACATTACCATGGAGCGACTCTCCAATGTGCCAAAGCATTTCAAGCATGTACATTCAGGTGACATTTCTACATTTGTTTTCTACGGCTTATACAAGATTAAGATTCAGCTTAGGGGGGGGTGGGGATATCCGCCACAGACTCCTAGTAAGGCAACTATAATTAAAAGGGAATACCGCGCCCACTAGTGAATCTACAGAATGCAGCAGCTAGCACAACAATTGGACTGAATTGTGGATCACATTCTATTAATTACTAGAAAGGAAGGTCTGGTGGATATTTAATCTCCAGACCAGGATACCATCAGGAATTAATTTTAGATACAACGTGGATCTGTTCTAAATTAATTACATCTATTTACTCATATTAGCTATCGAATATACAATCCTTTTTTCTTTGTATATCCCATATATATATATATATTAGTCCTTAATCTTTGCTATAATAACCGGATATTATATATAAAAGGGACATGTAGGGGTTTGTTGATTTAATATGTGTATCTTTTATACAAAAAAGTTATTTATTTTTTCTTTTACACTGTATTTATCTCCCCATGTATTCCCTCATCTAGACTGTCCAGACCATTGATTCTAAACGATTGTGATATAGTAAAAAAAAACTTCCCACCCGGAATCTGCACATTCACAGCGGTGTTTCCAACTTACTTTAATGGAATGATGTCAATTGAGTAATGGGAGGGGACTCTCTGATCACTTGCATTCTCTCTCCATCTCTCTCTCTCTCTCTATATATATATATATATATATATATATATACACACACACATTTGCCGAAACAGGTTAGCCGTTTCGTTTTACTGAACCATATTTCAATAAACTTCAGAAGGTATTCCCGAGTGGCTGGCTCTCCATTTGTTTGCCAGAGAAAGGATATTGTGATGAGACAAGCTGACAATGGAGGAGAAATAGTGGTGTTGTCAAAGTAAGCCGATAAATAAATGAAAACAGTATTAGGGGACACCAATACCCACTGATGCTTACCAAGTAACCCTACCATTGAGTACAAAAAAGAACTGGAGATATTAGTTAAATAGGATATGATTTAACACTTTTTAGATGCAAAAGCAAGGTATTTAGTCCTGAATTTGTGTAGTGCGTCAGCCATCTACACAGTACCAAAAATCCACAAAGACAAAGAGAACCCACTGGGACCACGTATTGTAAACTGCATACAGTCGTGGGAGCAAGACTGGGTACATAGACTGGTTCCTCCAACC
This sequence comes from Glandirana rugosa, assembly GCA_018402905.1. Classification (NCBI taxonomy): domain Eukaryota; kingdom Metazoa; phylum Chordata; class Amphibia; order Anura; family Ranidae; genus Glandirana; species Glandirana rugosa. The sequence continues at coordinate 245,088 of BLSH010000002.1, forward strand.
ATTTGCACAGAAAACCAAACCATATCTACGGTACACAAAGCATTTAATCCAGGTTTTGGAAAGAACTAAAGTCGGAACAGACCCTCTAATACTAGGTACAGCAGACGCAGCATCTCTTTATGACATTATAAACCACTACGAAGCCCTAGATGCAACAAAGTGGATGATGAAGGAATTTAGAGATTTAAAAACAGATCCGAGAAAATACCTTGGCATATAGTCTTGAACATCACTATTTTTGGTATGACCAAAAATATTATAAAGTATTACCAGGGGTGCAAAATTTGCGCCCAGCATGGCAAACTTGTGATGCACCAAAATAGACCTGCCATACCAAAAAATGTAAAAGTACTTTATGTGTTCATATTGTGCGAAGACGATAAGAGCAGCCAAATAGAATTTCTAGAAACTTAATAATGAAAAGATTATTACACTATCGTGAGAATACGTCTGGAAACAAAATAAACTTCCTGGATTTGGAGATCATAGTGGAAAAGGAAAATCTACTAAAACGTTCTTCAAGCAAGTTGATCAAAATAGCTACATACCCAAAGATAGCTGCCATTATGATCTGTGGTTGATTAACATACGATTAGGCTTAGGAGAAACTGCACAGAGAAGGAGGACTATGAGGAACAAGCAGGGGTAATAAGCCAAGGCTTTATCAAGAAAGGTTTTGATAGAAAATTTATGAAAGACAATATAAAAGAAGTAGCAAACATAGAAAGAAGATGACTGATCGAAGATACAACTAGAAAAGAGAAGGATGAGAGACTAACCTATCCATTATAATAAATTATAGTGTGCAATACAAAAAAAAAAAGAGAATAATTTCAATAAGTTTTGGCCTATCTTACAAGATAAGCACATTTAGAAGAAATATTGCCTGAGCAACCCAAGTTTACATATAGAAGAGTCCTTATAATAAGAAACAAGATTGTTAAAAAAAAGTAGATCTACTGAATAGGAAACAATGGCCCCTGCAAAAAAATGCTATGCTTGCAAGAAAACGAGACACAAAATGAGGCATTTACAGCTAGTTCTACTGGAAACAATTAAAAAAAAAAAGAACCAAGCGGCCACTATGGAAAAGAAAACATATACAAAACATATCCAAAAAGCTCAAAAACACAGTACTTAAAGAGATTACAGATCTCACCACAACAGAGATCTATCAACACTATAATTTTAGGGAATTCAAACATCTAAAAAAAAAATTGGAGTAAGTATGAATCCATGTGAATTTATGAAAATGCAGACCCTTGCGTCATCAGGAAAAAAACAGAGTTTGACATCAATGATATGATCATCAGGGATTGTTGAATTAAAACATTAGCATAGATAGTTTGCCCACATATTCTATTCATTATCTGTAGTACCTTTATTTTGCCACAAGAGGGGGATGATAGAGTTTAGTTTCATTTTGGCTAAAGCTTGATCATGTTTACTGTATAGATATGGTATATATTGAAGGGGAAGAGGGAACAGCCATTTTTAGGTATGAATAAAATAGGATTTTATTAAGAACTTACCGTAAAATCCTTTTCTCTCAGTTCACTGACAGACGCAGCCCTTCATTGGCAAGTGGGGTTTATGCACATCCTACAAGGAGTAGACTAGGCAAATAGAAAAAAGCAAGCTGACCCCTCCCAGGGGGCCATGCTCACTCCAGCATATAACTCCCCAGCTCTGCATAACATATCAGTTCGTAACAAGCTGTACAAACGCAACACAGAGGTGTGGGTGCTGCGTCTGTCAGTGAACTCAGAGAAAAGGATTTTACGATAAGTTCTTAATAAAATTCTATTTTCTCCTACGTTCACTGACAGACGCAGCCCTTCATTGACAAGTGGGGATGTCCCAAAGCAGTGTCATTCAAGATGGTGGGTAAATAACAACTGTACCCAACAGAATCCTCTCAGGAGGCGCCAGCCACGCCTACACCGCCGCCTGTAAAACTTTATGGCCAAAAGCAGCATCCGCGGATGCGGACACATCAACTTTGTAAAACTTAACAAAAGTGTGCACCGAGGCCCAAGTAGCCGCCTTGCACACCTGAGACATCGAAGCCTGATGTCTGAAAGCCCAAGAAGTGCTAACTGCCCTGGTGGAATGAGCCGTGACTGGAAAAGGGGGAACTTTGCCCCGAACAGTATACGCATGGGTCACGGTCTGTCTGATCCAAAGGGAGACAGCAGCCGACGAGGCCGCCAACCCTTTGCGCGGGCCTTCCATCAGTACAAACAATGCATCAGACTTCTGAAAAGAAGCTGTAGCCGCCAAATACACCCGCAAAGCCCTCACAACATCCAGAGAATGCAACTCAATCTCCTTGGGATGCGACGGGTGCAGACATAAGGAAGGAAGAACAATATCCTCATTAATGTGAAAAGAGGAAACCACCTTCGGAAGGAACGAAGGTGAAGATCGCAGGACCGCTTTATCTTTATGAAGGACCAAGTAGGGAGACCTACATAAAGCCGCCAACTCAGACACACAGAATACTGTATAATAATAATAATAATAATGTAATGGCCACCAAGAAAGCCACCTTTTGTGACAGCAATTGTAAGGGAATATCCCTGATTTTCTCATATGGCTGTCTCTGCAGTACAGAAAGTACCAAATTCAAATCCCATGGCGTCAAAGTACCTGAGGAGCCACATGGCGTTCACCCTGTACAAATGTACGTATCCACGAATGTGACGCTAAAGGGCGTTGAAAAAGAATCGCCAGAGCCATAATCTGACCCTTGAGTGTACTCAATGCCAACTTGTTATCCAGGCCTTGCTGCAAGAATGCCAGCACCTGGGACACAATGTAAGAGTGGGGGTTCCATCCCCCCCGCCTCACACCAGGCAATATAGGCCTTCCAGGTGCGATGCTATATCTTGCGCGAAGTACACTTACGCGCCTTAAGCATGGTAGGGATCACGGAGTCAGAGACGCCCCCTATCCCTCAACACCTGGGACTCAATAGCCAAGCCGTCAAAGCCAGCGGGGGTAAAGCAGGGTGCAGGATGGGTCCCTGTGACAGCAGATCTCCGCGTAGCAGAAGACGCCAGGGGACATCTGTCCCCATCCGCACCACGTCGGTGTACCAAGGGCGCTGAGGCCAATCCGGAGCTAGCAGGATTGTCGGGATCCCCTCCTCTTCTACCCTGCGCAGTAGCCGCGGTAGGAGCTTTCAGAGGAGGGAAACGTACAGGAGCCGGTACCGATCCCAAGGTGCTACCAACGCGTCCGTGGCGGCCGCCAACGGATCCCTTGTTCTGCACACCAAGGTCTGCACCTTGTGATTGAACCTGGACGCCATGAGGTCCATGTCTGGCATGCCCCACCTGTGGCAAATCTGATGGAACACCTCTGGATGTAGGGACCATTCCCCCTGATCCAGCGTCTGGCGACTGGGAAAGTCCACCTGCCAATTTTCTACGCCCAGAATGTAAATCGCAGAGATTGCTGGCACGTGAATTTCTGCCCATCTCAGAATGCGAGCCGTTTCCGCAGCCACTGCCGAGCTCCTCCTTCCGCCCTGATGGTTCGCGTACGCCACAGCCGTGGTGCTGTCTGACTGAACCCGAACCGGGAGGCCGCGCAGCCTTACCGTCCAGTGGGAGAGGCAGAGCCTGATTGCCCTCAGCTCCAGCACATTTATCGGAAGGCGGGATTCATGCTCCGACCAATGGCCTTGAGCAGACAGCTGCCCCAGGACCCCCCCAGCCCGATAGGCTGGCGTCCGTCGTGACTATCGACCGGTTCAGGGGAAGAAATTACTTTCCCAACGTTAGAGCCGGAGCCTGAAACCACCAGGTCAACGATCCTCTGGTCTGATGATCCAATCTGATCAGTTGGTCCAGGGACAACGGAGACTTGTCCCACCCTGACAGAATCGCTCACTGTAGGAGCAGAGTGTGACTCTGGGCGTAAGGTATTGCCTCGAAGGCCGAGACCATGAGCCCCAACACCCGCATAGAGAACCGTAAGGAGGACCACTGGCCTGACAGCAGGGTTCGCATCGCTGCTTGCAGTGTCAGCAACTTTGCCGGAGGTAAGAACACCTTCACCTGCTCTGTGTCCAGAATCAGACCCAGATATTCCAGTCGACAGGACGGGGCCAACATCGACTTCTGCAGGTTGATCAGCCAGCCGAAGTCTCTCAACGAGGCCATGGTGATAGCCACATTCTCCTCCAGGGCCGAAGCCGACTCTGCTCGCAAGAGTAAGTCGTCGAGGTATGCTACCACCGCAATGCCTCTCTGCCTCAAGAGCGCCAGTACCGGAGCCACCAACTTGGTGAATACCCAAGGAGCCGAGGCCAGACCGAAGGGAAGTGCCACAGATTGAAAATATAGCTCCCCTACCACAAAGTGCAGGAAGCGCTGGTGCCGGAGACAAATGGGAACATGGAGATACTCGTCCCTGATATCCAGAGACGCCATGAAGTCCCCTTGGCGCAGGTCGGCCACGACCGATCGGACAGATTCCATCCTGAATTTTCACGCCCTCACAAAGTGGTTTAGCGCTTTTAGGTCCAGAACTGGCCTGACCCCACCCTTTTTGGGCATCACAAAGAGGTTTGAATAGAAGCCGCGGAACCTTTCCAGTGGAGGTACCGGCACAATCACTCCTTGTTCGGAGAGCGTCTGAAAAGCCCCTAGAAGAGCCTCTCGACACCCCTGAGGGAGTCTCAAGTGCGATGGGAAGAACCTGTCTGGGGGTAGAGTGCTTAACTCTATCATGTATCCGGAGGACACCACTTCCTGCACCCACCAGTTGGAAATGCAGGCAGTCCACCTGTCTGCAAACCCCAAAAGTCGGCCCCCACCCGGGAGTCGGGTGGGGGCAACCCATCATGCGGAAGAGGACTTTTCCTCCGTCTTTTCGCTCTTGCCCTGCCAGGGCCACTTACCGGACCCCGAGGCAGACTTGCCGGGCCTTAAGCCCTCGCCCGCTGCAGCGGGCGCACGAAAAAAACGCTTCTGACCTGAAGCAGCAGGCCCCTGCTTATGGCGGAATTCCCGCAGCCTGGGCTCCAGGAGAAAGGTACTCTACCCCCCGGTGAAATCCTTAATGATTTCATCCAATTGTGCCCCAAAGAGCCAACCACCCTGAAAGGTAAGTTCCATAAGGCCCTTTTTACATGCATGGTCACCCGACCAACAGCGTAACAACAGCTCCCGTCTGATAATGACTGCAAAAACAGACATATTAGACATGGGAAGCAGGTCCAAAGCTGCGTCACACAGATACCGGAGATCCTGTATTAGATGGTCCGTCCGCTGTGAAGCCTCAGCCAAACACCCGCAGCTCAAGTCATTGTGCAACTCAGTCGCACACTCCTTAAGAGATTGCGCCACCAAGGCCGACGCCAGAGCTGGTCTCATGGCTGACCCCGCCACCAAGAACAGTGCCTTGGATACTGCCTCCGTCCGCCTATCGGCCAGATCCTTAAAAGAGGGAGACCCCTCCAAGGGGATGGTCGTTGCCTTATTCAGGCGAGCCACCGGAGGGTCCACTGCGGGGTATGCCCACTTCTGCACAAAACAGTCCTCAAAAAGATAGCGCACAGCGAAACATTTGGGCAATGAAAAGGAATTCTGCGGACGCTGCTATTCCTTATAGACCAGCTGGTCAAAAAATTGAACATAAGGATATGCCCTAGGGGACCGAGATGGCTTAAAAGACCCACAAACGTAAACCGACTCCTGCGACTCCCCGGCCTGGTCATATAGAACATTTTTTTGTACAAAGTTTAGACGAGTTTAAGAGAACCAGAAGGATTTTTCTTTTTCGGTCTTTAAACGTTGAGCTTCATATGCCTGTAATCATCCTAATGTGTATGGACACATAGGATACCTTAGATTGTAAGCTCCTTGAGTGTAGGGACTGATGTGAATGTACAATGTATATGTAAAGTGCTGCATAAACTGACTGCGCTATATAAGTACTTAGGCCCACACAGGGAGGAGGGGGATTAGTGAGGGACAACTGTCTTTTACTTAGCAGATAAAAGCAGGTAGAGGGAAGGAGAGCAGGATGTGCTGGAAGAGAAGAGACACAATTGTCATCTGTCACAAATCCCCCTGGGTGGGCTCCCTGTGTGCACAGCAGCCTTGCACAGCACATCAGAGCAGCCCAGGGGGTAATTGCATCCCTGCCACTTAGCCAAGCCCGCCCCTGCTTATTACTGTCCTTTGCATCAGTGTGGTCTGCTGAATGACTTGCCCTATTTTAGGCGCAATGTGAGCTTAGGTAGGATTTTCTGCAATTCCTGCGACTGGGAGATCAGCCAGATCAGAAATTGGGTCTTCAGACACAAGGTATCATTCATAAGGGTTGGCTGATAAGGTACTATGTGTGATAAGGCCATGGTTTATTGCCAAGAGTGACGGGCTGCTTAAAAAACAGCACTGCTTGAATCCTTAGAACCATTTTCGAATGAAAAAAACGTCTTCTATATTACAAAAACAGTGTCTACAAAATCCTGCGGAAGACTTTTAGGGAAGCAGAACTGTCATATTCTATACTCTCACTCAGATTCTTTAATTTCTCCTATTGAAAACTTTTTTGGTTACTGCACTGCACCATTTGTTGGAATATGTGATGCTGTGTGTGTGTGTCTTCCATGAGTGGCTTGCCTCAAAATGGGTGCTTTTTACATTCTTGAATGGTTTTTAATCTGTGTGAAGGAGGTGTCCCCACTCAGTTTGTGTAACTAAACCCGCTCAGGCTTTGTGACTGAACCCTTATTCAGTTGTGTGCCTGTCAGTCTGTGTGGCTGATTTGTGCATAGTATAGTGTGGTATAGATCCTTGGCCAGGATTGGGGCCAGATATACAGTTCCTGCTATTAGCTAGGTACATTGTGTCTGTGTGACTTGAGCACCTAGTAATAGATTAATTCTTCAGGAAGTCCCATCACCGTGTGAGATGGGGAATTGTAAAACCACGTAAACCTCAAAGGAGGATCTGTGTGATCCTATTTTGAACCCTTCCTGGACTGCCAAAGATTATATGACATTGAACTTTGGAGCAGGAACATTCAGTTCCCTAAAGGAATGGAACCAAGGCACACAAGGGTTTGTACCACTAGAAGGGAGGCTTGACGCTAAGTTCTGGAAAGAATGTAAAAAGTATTATCCAAATACTTTCAAAGGAAAAGACAGGCAGGCAGGCATTAGATAAATGCAAGTAAGCAGTGTGAAAGCATGTTGAAAAGGAGATTGAAAGAAACCTATTGCCCTGTGAGAAAGTTATATGAATACAGTTGTGAAGATCCTGATAATATTGCTGAAATGACACCCTACATTACCACCCCCACCTACTTATAGTGATCAAAGGGGAGCAAACAGTTCCGCTATGCATAATTCATCTGCACCCCCACCCCACCCAGGCTGAAACAACAATAGGGGCAGATTCTAGTATGCCATTAC
>BLSH010000002.1:266845-277413 GCA_018402905.1 Glandirana rugosa
ATATATATATATATATATATATATATATATATATATATATATATATATATATATATTTGTAGATATATATATATATATATATATATATATATATATATATATATATATATATATATATTTGTAGATATATATATATATATATATATATATATATATATATATATATATATATATATATATTTGTTTATATATATATATATATATATATATATATATATATATATATATATATATATATATAGATATATATGTGTATGCCCGCTCAAGCGTATGACTCTACTTTGCTGCTATGGGCTCTAGCCCCAGATCTTTTGTAGACCGAGCAACGCCCCTGCGGGGGTGTGAGTCTTTCTTAGCTTGCTTGGGGCTACCATGTTTTTTATACTCCGAGCCCTTCTATACGAGACTTTTGGTTTTGCTGGGATGATGGATTTCAGATGAGGGTCCTGCAGAAGGATAGAATTTAGATGAATTGTACAAATTATTTCCTGCCGATATGTTCACCCCCAATGCTAGGCTTTCCCCAGACCTTACCACCAAATGCCCTCAGGTATTCAGGAAGAGAGAGCACGTTATAGATTCCATCAATCACCATTGGTGGGAATACCTGAATCCCTGACCCGCCACATAACACCACGGGGCCTGGGAATCCTCAAAACATGCCCATTCCTATCAGAAGGACTCACCACTGAGTGGTACCAACTGTCCGAATTTTGCACACAAAAATGGATGAAGTTGATCATCCAACAGAGAGAAATAAAATAACAATCCTGCATCCAGACTCTCAAACAACACATCTCCACCCTAAGAGCACTCACCAACTACCTTCCTCTGAAATGGCTATATATACTTCAAAGCCACAACAAGAAAAAAAGATGATCTTACCCTCCGCAAATGGGAAAAGTCCAGAGGGACTTGGATGACTACAACCTCAGGAGAGTGTTTAACTGGAAAAAACCCAGACCCATACTACATGACCCCACCAAATCATGTACCTCCACTTCCGGGCCTCGTCCTTTGACAAACCCCGCCCCGGAAAACGAGTAACATGACACCTGCCATATCCAAGAACATATGTCCCAATACGGGGGGCTATCCCCAAGATCCAGAACAAAAACGCAACCCGTCCCCCGACATGTGGTGACGCACCACCAGGAGCCAGTGACCCACACGCTCACCACAACAGAAGCCCCCAGGTCCACATTCTCACAAGGGGGCCCCCTCTGAAAACCAAACCTCCACCTCTCACAAGAATAAAAATACAAATACATATAACAACAAACACTACTCCTGCCTCCAGCCGCAAAGACCTTCATCGGGATCCTATCATCCAAGTCTGCACAGACCAGTCTAAGCCAACTAATGTGTTAGAGACCCCCCCAGAGACCACCTCTAATATCAACATACACAGCACCCACCCACCAACGGCTACTATGAACTTACCACTTGAATTAGACTCCAGAACTCTGCATCCTAACCACGCGCCATTTTTCCATGGCACATCACCTCTTATACCCCCCCACCCTCTATCGGCCAGACAACCACACCAGTGGACAATCCCAGTACCTCGGATGACCCACTCCATGCTATCAGCTCTATCCCACACAACAACACTAATTTTTTTTTAGGGACACGCCCCTCGCAGACCATGGTCAAATCACAGAAAAAAAGAAAACTCGGTTCAGAGGGAAGCGAGGGGGAAGAGACAGACAATCAAAAAAGAGGAAACTAAAAACACTAAAAATCTTCAATCTTTCCTCCCATGTACTCACCCAGCCAGAATCATCCTTGCTACAGCGGGGCCTAAACTTTGCCCCAACCAACATTCCCAACCCCTTCACTATCTTTAAGGACCTGAACACCTTTCATCCGCCAGCTCACTCTCAAAAGACATTTTTCTATTCAAGCCTTAAAAGATCTCCAGCTAAGTCCTCCCCCACCTTCCACCGACTCCACCATAAACGAATAACTCACCAGTATGGACATGAAAGGACTACATATCTTGGAAGAACTCTTTCTGGATGATGCTATAGACCTCACTCCCTATATGGTTGATCCTCCAGCTTCTCCCACCATCCAACATACCAAGTTCAAACCAAAGTCTGCCTTTTACCCTACCCAAAAGAAGGGGCCTTACCTCCTCACCTTTTACCAGTTACTATAAACAGATTTGATACAAATGTGCAAAATCAAGCCCACCCCAGGCATCCATTCTGCCAACCTTACCCCACTAGAAAAACAAGTCTTGAAGACTTTAGCCGAAGATTCCAACCTGATCATAAAAACAGCTGACAAAGTAGGAGACATCGTTATTCAGGACAAAGCAACCTATCTCAATGAAGCACAAAGACTTATCTGATGGCACAACATACCTTAAACTACGATCTGACCCCTCCACACAGTTCACTGAGGAGGCCCGCTTGCTTACTACCAAAGCCAGAGACTTGGGCATCATCACCAAACCTGAATTTTCATTTTTCAATAACCAATTCAATAATATTCTGTATTTTTACCACATCCCCAAGATCCACAAAAACAGTGAGAACCCGCCAGGGAGACCCATTGTTGCAGCCATGGGGAGTGTTACCAATCCTTTCATTATATGTTGATATCTTCTTGCAACCCCTAGCCCAAAGTCTCCCAGCTTACCTCAGAGATGGTGTGGATCTGTTTGACAAGTTGTGTCACTACTCTTGGGGGTCTCCCTAGATGACAATTCCCTATACAACACCATCCCCCACCGCATTGGAGAGCGGTTGCACACTTCCTGGCTAATGACTCTTCCATCCACTCCACACAAGCAGACTTCATCCTAGACTCAGTAGAATTTTGTCTAACCCACAAGTTCTTCAAATTTGATGGTGACTTCTATCTCCAGCTCCCCGTATAGAAGGGCTTGGAGTATAAAAAAACATGGTAGCCCCAAGCAAGCTAAAAAAGACACACCCACGGCCCCAACCAATTCAGTCTCATCCCGCTCATAGGGATGTTTCATGCCGCAAGGCCCTATGCCTAACTTGCAAATTCATTACACATGACCAGAAAAACGACACCATCAAAAGGCCAGACATACATTTCCGAATTTTATAACTGTTCCACGACCATGTGATCTATTGTCTCTCCTGCCCCTGCGGGCTATATTATGTGGGCAGAACCATTAGACCACTCAGAAAAAGGTTTGGTGAACACCGGGGGTTCATAGAAGGAGGCAGTGATAAACACAGGGTCCCAAGGCACTTCTATGAATTCCACGAACAATCCTCCCTGAAGGTTTGGATCAGAGAGGCCATACCCTCCTCCTTCCCCCCGGATGAAAGATACAAGCACCTATGCCAACGGGAAGCCTATTGGATCTACCATCTGGACCTCCTCTCACCGGGGGGCCTTAATGAGGAACTGGATACAAATGTTTTAATCTAAACCCACATCTTGTATACAGCTCTGGGTGCAAAGCACTATCATTCTTTGTCACTCAGCTTATGACTTCACCCGCATAGTCCCCCTTGCCCCTCTGACTATTGTTCTACATTCATCCAACAGCGTAGCAAGTTATATCGGTACTATTAGAGAAGATATATAATATTCATGTTCTTCCCTTGTACAGAGCACATCTGCATTAAACCAGTGATCATTAAAATCTGCCCCATCATACCATATTCCCTTGAGTACACTTCCCATGATTTATACCAGCATTTGGTACAGCAGAATCTTAACAAATTTAGTGACATTTTGCAGTGGTTTTCCATTACTTTCATTATTGCTCAAGCAGTGTTTTCACCCTTTTTATTCTTGTTCATTCTTGTTTTATTCCTGTTATTATTATTATTATATGTCTAATACACCCCTGCCATCCGTGGCTCAGACTTAACGTAGTCAGGTACGTTTGTCCTGTGACGTCTGCTGCCCTCCTCCAGATCCGCCTCCTAAACAGCAATGGGCAGGCACGCTCGCCTCGTGGTGTTACCTTCATTCTGTGGCGGAAATCCGTCACGTGATGACAAGTTCGGTGCGGGGCGGTACGTTCATCACGTGACGATCGTTGCGCCGGCTTTCTGATTTGCCTATATATGTGTCCTCCGCTGAAGCACACACATGGCCTGAAGAAGGGGCGTAGATCCTGACAACGTGTCACCAACTCTGTCCTCTCGCTGCCCAGAAGGGACCCTGAGCCACACCGGAAGTCAAGCTGCACCACTCCACTCGGACCACAGGGAGCGCCGGAAACCACCAGCGTCCACCTCACCACCAGCCGGAGCCAGCCAGCAACTACTTCCCCTCCCCCTGGGAGCAGGCGAGTCTCTTTGGACACTGTCACGCTTCTAGCACCTGGACATAGCTCGCATTGGCTCACACTGCCATGCGATTTTTTACCTCCACGTTTGTGAGTACCTCTTACTAGTGTTTTAAGAAAACTGTTTATATGGTTTACATATAAAGGGCGTATGCCTGTGTTCTCATTTCCCATCCAGCAGCTGATGCCACCACCTACGCATTGCCACCAGTCACCCAGATATAGCCCGCAGTGGCTGACACTGCCATGCGATTTTCATCTCCATGTCTGAGTACTTCTAAACATTATCTTTACTATATATATCACATACGGTTTACACTTAGAGGCGCGCATGCCTTTTTCCTCTGCTCTTAAACCCAGCTACTCTACTTCCTCAACACACTACATCTGAATCAGACCATTACTGCATGGAACTGGTTACATCAGAAACTGCTTGTCTCTCGCATGTCACTGATGTGCCTTTGCAAAACCCTGATCTTATCTTGTTTGTTGATGGCTCAAGGTTTCACACTGAGGATGCTAAGCCACATACGGGATATGCAGTAGTATCTTTGTGTGAGGTTATTTTTCAGGAAGCTTTACCACCAACCATGTCGGCTTAGGAGGCTGAGCTCTGTGCCCTTACAAAAGCCTGTGTATATGCTGCTGACCTAACGGCCAACATCTATACAGACTCAAGGTATGCCTTTGGGGTTGCACATGATTTTGGCCCAAATTAGAAAATCAAGAAATTTCCTTACCTCCCCAGGTAAACCCATAAAACATTCATAACGTGTCCAGGGCCTATTGGCAACCCTTTTGCTACCAAAACATGAGGGTATTATAAAAATTCAAGCACATACCGGAGATACCCCAGAGGAAGCAAAATAAAATGCTTATGCTGACAAAGCAGCAAAACAAGCTGCTCTGTTAGAAGTCACAAACATTTCCTTGCACACAGTTTTATTCCCACAGACACCTATTTCTTTAGATGTCCTGACAAAATTGCAGACCAAGGCATCCTCCCAAGAGAAGAATGCCTGGACCCGATCTAATGCCACTTTACATAATTTTTTTGTCTAAAGATGAGGTAGGGAAATTAGGTCTTCCCCAGGTCCTTTTTCCTATGTTAGTGTCTACACTACACTCCCAAGCTCATCTTTCCAAGGGGTATGCAAGATGTTTACAAAAACTTGGATAGCTCCAGGTTTAACAGCAGCAATCTCCAAACACACTCCGAAATGTATGACATGTGCCAAGCATTATCCGGGCACCTTAGTTAAAACACCTGTAAAATCCCTTCCAAAAGCTGAATACCCATAATGGTTGCAAATGGATTATTTTCAGTTGCCAAAAACAGGAATATATGAGTATGTTCTTGTTTTTGTTGACCTGTTTTCAGGATGGCTTGAGGCCTGGCCAGTGACAAAAGCTACAGCCAAGAAACACTTATCTGAAATAATCTGTAGGTATGGGGTCCCAAAAACAGCAGAAAGTGACCAAGGAACACATTTTACAGGTGAAATAATGCAGACTATTTTGTCCTATCTAAAAATAGAACAAACTTTTCATACACCTTACCACCCAGAAAGCAGTGGAGAGGTTGAAAGACTAAATGGTGTAATCAAAAACAGACTTGCCAAAATTTGTGCAGGATAAGGTAAACCTTGGACAGAATGTTCGCCCATTGTACTATACTCAGTAGGGACAACACTTCAGAGGAAAACTAACTTATGTTCATATGAAATATTGGGAAGGAGAAAGCACTGCGCTAGTGTTTAATTTAGATCATAAATAAAGCAGCAGCCTAATTACATGCAATATACATACAAAGGGAATAATATAGGCTAATGGCTGCGCTAAAAACTAGATAAAAAATAAAAACAATACGAATAAATATAGGTACACCATCTTGAAGGTAATTCATGGATGTGATATCAAAGTGTCCACATGTAATAAATTTATGAGAACATCATATTGGGAGTAGTTCGTAAGTAGCAGCATAGATTTAAGTATATAAAAGTAATCAATATAATGGAATGGACGACGATATAAACAGGTAACTCAACCACAGTGTACTGGTAGAACACTGCGGATGTGATGGCAAAACAGTCTAATGTTAGATGTCAAAAACGCTGGTAAATCCAATTACACCCAGTGCACCACTTTTCACTCAAAGTACCTCCACCAGATAAGTAAACGGCTTATCAGACGCAAGCTATCATGAGCTTGTGACTTAACCCCGTGAGGGCCCCTCCAGGGAAAAATAAGATTTTTTGACTTACCGTAAAATCCTTTTCTCTGAGTTCATTGACGGACGCAGCCTCTTATCCTTGACATGTGGGGTTTATGCACCTTTCACTAGGAGTGGATTAGGCAGAACGTAGTTAAGCTAAAAGCAGACACAGCCCCTCCCATGGGGCTGTCCTCTCTTGGCATAACCTCTCCTGCCCTGCTCAGCAACTCAGTTCGTAACAAGCAGTACAAACTCAAACAAAGAGGGGTGGGTGCTGCTTCCGTCAATGAACTCAGAGAAAAGGATTTTACGGTAAATCAAAAAATCCTATTTTCTCTTTCGTTCATTGACGGACGCAGCCTCTTATCCTTGACATGTGGGGACGTCCCAAAGCAGTGTCAAAACGAGGAGTGGGCAACAACAACTGTGCCCAACAGAAACATTCTCCGGGAGGCGCCCAACGCACCTCACACCACCCCCTGCAAAACTTTGCGGACAAAAGCAGCATCCGAGGATGCTACAACATCAACTCTGTAAAATTTTGAAAAAGTGTGCACCGAGGTCCAAGTGGACGCCTTGCACACCTGAGAAACCGGCGCCTGATGTCAGAAAGCCCAGGAAGTACTAATCGCCCTGGTAGAGTGAGCCGTGACTGGAAAGGGGGGCTCCTTGCTCCTAACAGCATATGCGCAGGTCATCGTCTGTCATATCCAACGGGAAATAGTGGCCGACGAGGCCGCCATCCCCTTGCGTGGACCATCCACCGCGACAAAAAGCGCATCCGGCATCCAAAAAGAGGCCGGGGCCACCAGATACACCCGCAGAGCCCTAACCACATCCAGGAAGTGCAAAGCAACCTCCTTAGGATGAGACGGGCGCGGACACAGCGATGGGAGGACAATGTCCGCATTGATGTGAAAAGAAGAGACCACCTTCGGTAAGAAGGAAGGAGAAGGGCGCAAAACCGCCTTGTCCCTATGTAGGACCAAGTACGGAGACCTACAGGACAGAGCCGCCAGCTCAGACACCCGCCTAGCAGATGTAATCGCCACCAGGAAAGCCACTTTCTGCGAAAGCAGCTGCAGGGAATTTTCTCTGATATTTTCGAAAGGCGGCTTCTGAAGCACTGAGAGGACCAGATTAAGGTCCCAAGGCGCCAAAGGCGACCGTACCTGGGGAGCAACATGACGAACCCCCTGGACAAAGGTATGAATCAATGAATGCGTTGCCAAAGGACGCTGAAAAAGAATTACCAGGGCAGAAACCTGCTTCTTGAGTGCGCTCAATGCCAGCTTGTGGTCTAGGCCTTGTTGAAGGAAGGCCAGCACCCGAGCCACTGAACAGAACGGGGTTCCACACCCCCGCCTCGCACCACGCAATGTAAGCCTTGCAGGTGCAGTGGTATATCTCGCATGAAAAGGACTTAAGCGCCTTGGGCATGGGAGGAATCACCGATTCAGAGACCCCCCGAACCCTTAACACCTGGGATAGCCAGACAGGACAAAACTACAGCCTCCCCGACCAGATGGCCCGAAGATCCGGAAATGCATCTGGACACGAGACTCCTGAGACCAATGACCCCAGGTCGCCAACACCCCCAGGACTTCAGCCAGGCAAACTGGCGTCCGTAGCGACCACCGTCCAAAAATGGAAGAAAACAACTTCCCTAAATGCAGGGCCGGGGCCCGCAACCACAGTAGTGAGGATCTGGCCTGGCGGTCCAACCTGATCAACCAAACCAGGGAAGAGGGGGACTTGTCCCACTGCAGAACAACACCTTCGCTGCCGAGCAGAAGTGTGACACTGCGCAAACGGGACCGCCTCCAGAGAGGAAAGCCAGGGCCCCTGAAACCACCTGCAAGGGCCAGGGGAAACCACTTTAGGGACAGCGGGGATAGACCCGCCAACTAAAGCGTCTGTGCTTGGTCATAGGAAGGAAAAAACCTCCATCCGGACTGAATCTCGGATCAGACCCAGAACCTCCAAACCGTGTGACTGAGCCAACACCGATTTCTGGAGAAATAGCACCCAGCCACACTCCCACGGTGTGCGCCTGGTGAGTGCCACCTCCTCCCTAAGGGCTGGAGCCGACTCCACCCACTAGGGCAGGTTGGCCATATCCGCCGTGATGCCCCCAGCCTCAGAGCCAGAACAGGGGCCACCAAACTGGCAAGGACCCGAGGCACAGAAATCAGGTAAAACGGGGAGAGCCATAACCGTGTAGTGAAGCTCCAATACCGTCAAAGCACAGGAAACGCCGGCATAGGGCACACAGAGTGATATTCAGATGCGCCACTGCCCTGTCGAGATAAGCCAGGATGAAAGCCTGGTGCGCCACCATCATGGTGGCAAGAGGTACACGGACCAGGCAGTGAAGGGCACCGAGCCATACCGCCCAGGCCCCGTTCTCCTCCGATCACAAGCAGGATGGAGTAAATCAGGGTACGCCCTGAGAACGGGACATGGGCATCTACCCCTTGATGAAGCCGGTTCCTAGACAGGCTGGCGGTCTGCCAGGGGGGACGGGAACTAAATCCCATTTTGTATCCAAACAAAATCACCCAGCGGACCGAAATTCAGCAAAGTCATCGACCGCAGGCATCTCCCCACCCAAACCATTGGTAGGGGCAACCCTTCACGCTGAAAAGGGGTCGTCTCTTGGCCTGTCGCACCTATGCTGCCAGGGACACTTTCGCCCACCTGCGGGATCCCCAACGGGCAGGGAGCCCTAGACCGATGGCGGAAGGAATGGAGGAAAAGAGACCTCTTCTGGGCCGCCAAGGAGTGACCTGTGCAACGGGGCTTCCTACCTCCGGCATCCAACAGCCGCATAGTCGAGAAGGGAAGACTGCCAGGGCCGGTCTAACTGACAGGACCCTACCGAAGCAGACATCTAAGCCCTGAAGGAGCTGGCCAGCGCACCCCCCATGCAGGAGGAACCCCGCCTAAGTAGCTTCGCGGTGCGAAGGCTCAGCCCGTTCCGAGGGCGTTTACAACACCCGAGTGGAACCAATACCGGACGAAAGCTGACCCTGCCAAAACAACCCAGATCTGGCAGCAGACTCGGCGCTCCTATCAGCCGGGCCTAAGGACAGCGTGACGGTAATCAGCGTCTGCATAGTTTACAACATACAGCAGGTGACACCTGGGAATTAGACCCATGGAATAAACTGTGGAAGGTAGACGCCCAGCCGAGCCCCCCAGATCGTGGACACCACAATCGGGCAAAACATAGTGGGTACAACCATGGGCCGCCATGTACAGAAAAGAAGGGGAGCTGAGACCACTCCCAGTCCCCGCAACTGCACTCCAAGTAGGACACCTGGGAAACCCACAGCCACACGGGCCGGGCTAAGCAGCCCGACAGGGACAGCCCATCCCTGCAAGGGACCAGCCATAATCACCCAAACCGGAACTCGTGGCCCCCCACACGGGAGAAGGGGACCACCGCCGGGCGGACCGGTGCCGGCCCGCCTGTGACGCGGGCCATGCTACACTCTACCGGAAAGCAACATCCAAGAGCACAGGACAACTGCCACCAGTCAGCCGCTGATGATCAAAGCACTGTCTGGTGCCTTCCCGAGCACCGCACACCCCTCCATACTATTCGGGGACCACATCGATCGATATCCCAATGGGGGCCCCCGACCTAGGAGGGCCCCCGTCAGGGTCCGACTCATCCCAGAGGCAGGAGAGGGGTACGCGACATACACCCAAGTACTTGCCCAGGAAACCCAGGACCGCCTCGCAGTCCCTAAGCGGAGAGGTCAATTGGGGAAGCACCTGCATTGGCTAACCTATCCTGGTAACATGGCCCATAAACTGGGACCTGTAGTACCATGAGACCAAGGACCCCCTCCAAGACTGCACAGGACTCCCACAGGAAGGTAACCCCGGGGGGACTCACCACTGCTGCCCGCCGCTGCATATGCCTTTTGCCCTGCACGAGCTGCTGCCAAGGCAGGCCTGTGTACAGCAACCCTTCCCTACATGTCATGCAGGGACAGGGCAGTGACCAGTATCAGCTACTGTGCGGGGGGGGGGGGGGGTAAACCAGCACCA
>BLSH010000002.1:294667-312178 GCA_018402905.1 Glandirana rugosa
CGAGTGTATAAGGTACCCATACACACCTTTAGTGTGGGGTGAAGGCATACATTTTTGCCCTTAGAAATCCTGAAGGTGGTGATTGGTTTTCGGGGTCCCGTACACGGATAGGCTCCCTATAAGTCTCACACATGGGGTATACCCGTACTCAGGAGAAGCAGCAGAATGTATTTTGGGGTGTAATTCCACACATACCCATGGAATATGTGAGCAATATATCATTTCAGTGACAACTTTGTGTAATTTTTTTTTGGTCATCTTTCAATCACTTCTGACAAAAAAATAAAATATTCAATGGACTCAACATGCCTCTCAGCAAATTCCTTGGGGTGTCTACTTTCCAAAATGGGGTCATTTGGGGGGGGTTTGTACTGCCCCTCCATTTTAGCACCTCAAGAAATGAGATAGGCAGTCATAAAATAAAAGCTGCAGAAATTCCAGAAAATATACCCTAGTTTGTAGACGCTATAACTTTTGCGCAAAGCAATAAATATACGCGATTTGGCTTTTTTTTTACCCGAGACATGTGGCTGAATGCATTTTAGCAAAAATTTATGAATTAAATTTAGTTTATTGTATTTTTGTAATAACAAAGTTGAAAATATCATTTTTTTTCAAAATTTCCGTTATATTTTTGTTTATATCGCAAAAATTAAAAAGCGCAGTGGTGAAAGAAAGCTCTATTTGTGGGAAAAAAAGGACGCAAATTTCGTTTGGGTACTGCATTGCATGACCGCGCAATTACCATTTGAAGCGGCGAAGTGCCAAATTGAAAAAAGGGCTACGGTCCTAAAGCTGGAAATCCTTCCGGTCCTTAAGTGGTTAATTAATGACATGTGTTGTACGTATATATCTGACTATGGTTTCAGTGGGAGTGTTACATTTCTGGCACGTGCCGGAAACGTAACTGGTTTTTAAACTGTTAAATGGATGGGTTTACTACCGCTTTAACAACCTTTTTGGTAATTTAGGTAAATGGCTTTCTGATATTCTGTATTGGATTGGAACCGTCCTCTATGTCATGGGTTTCCTCCTGGCAATATATGTTTTTTATTATTGTCTCAAAATATGGATTACTAAACTTCTTAGATGTGCTAATAAACCAGCTTTTAATCCAAGTTTTGTTCCTTCTTCCTCATATCAGCACCTCCAGGATCTACATCTGGGTAAGCCACATGTGGCTTTAACAGTTACTAAAAGTAACTGTGCTGTATAACCACCACACAGGAACAGCGGAGCGGAAACCGCTACCTTGTCAATGGCAACAGGCCCAAATGTTCATTACAACTAGTGTGTGGATTACTTGAAGTAGCAGTGATATGTTTCCATAACTCCAATGTAGAAAGGGACAGTTTTTTGTGGCAAGTATATTGCCAATAGGAGGGACTGAAGGGGAAGATGGAACAGTCACTGTTAGGTATAAATAAAATATATTTTTATATTAAAGTGCATTGGTAATGAAGCAGATGATTTAACATGTTGTATTTCCTTTCCTGTATGAGAACACCAGTTTCCCACTCCTTCATTTGCAAGATTGCCATCCCGGCTTTGAAGACCTGTTCAACCAACAAGCCTTGGTATTGATAAGATTATGTGAATGACCATCCGCATATCAAAGAAAGACAACAGACACTCAAATGGACTTCAAAGAGTTTAGTTAGCTAGGTGTCACCCCCTTTAGAATGTATAAATTGTAATAGAAAATCCAGTCAGTCAGTCAGAGTAGCTATTTTTGAAAGACAATACTCCATATTGCTCGTTGCTCTCCCTGCATGATAATACAATATCTTAATTTTTGATTTGGCTTCAGCAGTCAGTTACTGAAACCCCTTGAGTTTTGGGTTTCCCCTACAATACACACCATATCCAATTACAACTTAAGAGATGCACCGACACCTTCCTTTTTAACCGGTTCCCGACCGGCTCGCGTACATTTACTGCTGCAGTGTGGCACTATAGCGTGAATCGCCGCCTTTAAGCAGCAGCTCGCACATGCGTGGCTACCGAGCGAGAGTGCGCCGCCGCCGGCGTGCTCTTGTGCCTGCCGCACTCTGCAGGAGTGTGTCCGCGACTCGGGCGGACTCGATCTCCGCTGGCGAGCCGCGATTGCAGAAGAAAAGCAGGGATCCGCCAATGTAAACACAGTGGTTCCCCGCACTGTCAGGCAACATCTAAGACAGTGGTTCTCAACTCCTGTCCTCTGGACCCACTAAGAGGCCAGGTTTGCAGGACAACTGAAATGCATCACAGGTGATATAATTTGCTGCTCAGTGATTGCAGTATTCTAGTTTGCATTTCCCCAAGGTAATACTTAAAATCTGGCCTGTTGGTGGGTCCTGAGGACAGACATTGAGAACCACTGATCTAAGGGATCTACTGATCCCCATCACTGGGATCAGTTAGATCTCTTATGCCCCGACAGCCCAGCCCACTCACAGTTAGAACACGCCCAGGGAACACAGTTAACCCCTAGATCCCCCCCCCAGATAAACCCCTTCAGGGGACGTAAATTTCGTTTGGGTACAATGTCGCACGACCGCACAATTGTCAGTTAAAACTACGCAGTGCCGAATCGCAAAAAGTGCTCTGGTCCTAACATGGGAAATATTTCCGGGGCTGAAGTGGTTAAGAAAAAAAAAATCATTGCGAACGAGTACCAATAATTTTGGTCAAGTACTCGCCAATACCGAGTACCGATACTTTGTGGTGTGCTTTTCGTCCATACAAAATAAATGGGAAAGAAAATACAAAATGAAGGGGCACAAATCGCACTGCAAATTGCATGCAATTTGAACAGGAATGCAGTGTGATTCATGTCCGAATCGCATGCAGTTTACCCACTGCTCCTGTGTGAACCCAAGCTTGTCATACTGATTTCAGCCTCAGTTCACACTGGAGCAGTGCGGGAAACCTCATGTGATTCATACATTAATCGCACTGCATTCCTGTTCAAATCACATATGATTCACTGCAGTAAGTTTGCCCACTTACAAAGAAATGAAGCATCTATAATTTTTATCCTAGGTGTATTTTAAATGATAGAGACAGAATATCAACCAAAAATCCAGAAAAAAAGCAATACAAATGTTATAAACTGAGTTGCAGCTCAGTGAGTAAAATAAGTATTTGATCCCCTACCAACAAAAATTCTGGCTCCCACAGACTTGCTACAGTATGTGCTCATGTGGTACACAGATTAAAAAAAGATTTTTTTTTTTATTTACACACCATTATTTTGACAGTTGTCTGGACGTATTTGTCTGAATATTTTGTATTTTCCCATTTGATTATATCACTTGCAGATATAGGATTGTCCACTGCATAGTATTGTGGAATTGATTGTGGGTTGGTACACGAATATTAATGTCACCAAATTATTTGGATTTATTACTGAAGTAGCAGCACTGAAATACATAACACTATAGGTGATTTTTGGACTCCTAAGTGCAGTGAAACACACAATTTTCTGGTACACAGATTAGTCCTGTCAATTTAAGCAGTACTCCTAATAACAATTATGTGTATAAAAGACACCTGTCCACAGAATCTTTCATTCAAACCTCACCATTATGGGCAAGACCAAAGAGCTGTCAAGGATGTCCTTGACAAGATTGTAGGCCTGCATAAGGCTGGAATAGGCTACAGGACCATCGGCAAGAAGGATCAGCCTAGAACTATGCAGGAGGAGCTTGTGAGTGAAGTCAAGGCAGTTGGGACCACAGTCACCAAACAAACCATTAGTATCACACTATTATTGGAATGAAATCCTGCAGCCCCCGCAGGTTCCCCCCTCCTTAAGAAGGAACATGTACAGGCCTGTCTGAAGTTTGCCAATGCAAATATAAATGATTCAGAGAAGGATTGGGAGAAAGTGCTGTAAGCAGACACCAAAATTGAGCTCTTTGACATTAATTCAACTCACCATGTTTGGAGGAAGAAAAATGCTGACTATGACACTAATATCACCATCACCAAAAAGTCAAGCACAGAGGTGGAAACATTATGCTTTGAGGCCGTTTCTCTGCTAAAGGTGCATGATCAACTTTGCCGCATTGAGGGGCCAATGGACGGGGCCTGTATTGTAAAATCTTGGATGAGAACCTTCTTCCCTCAGCCAGAACACTGAAGATGTGTCGTGGATAGGTCTTTCAGCATGACAATGACCCCAAACATACCGCCAAGGCAACAAAGGAGTGTCTCAAGAAGAAGCACATTAAGGTCATGGAGTGGCCTAGCCAGTCTCCAGACCTTAATACTATAGAAAATGTATAGAGGAAGCTGAAACTTCGAGTAGCCAAGCAACAGCCAGGAAACCTTAAGGATTTAGAGAAGATCTATAAAGAAGAGTGGACCAAAATTCCTCACACATTTTTACAGCACTGGGGTTGTGGTAGTAGTCATATATTGAGTGTAGCAAGTACTTTGTATTATATTTTTTGCTGTGTAATTATTATTTGGTAGCCTCAGGATAACATGGTTAGGTTTTTTTTTTAAACCAAGCTACACAGCCGTATAGCAACACTGGGGTTGTGGTAACATTTGCCTCTTTTAGCAAGTAGCTTGTTTGTGTAATAGAGAGCACTGCTACACTAGTTTGTCATTTGATATAAGTACATTGGGATTGCTTGGCAGAAAATGAAAATAAAAAAGGTTTCCATTTATTAATAAAAAGTGAAGTTTCACTTGAAAAGGTGAACTTAGCTTTTCATTTTCTGTGCTTTCTAAACAGATTACAATACTTACAATAAGATGGGCTGGTCTGAAGTTATCACAGTGCCATTCAAATGAAGATTACATTTCATTGGCTGTCCTGAACAAACAAATTAAAAAAGCATTACATACAGTTCAGAATGCAAATCTATACCTTTACGTATTAGCAGTCCTAGGCACAGTTTTATACAGTATAAGCTTTGAAATAATTTCTCCATACCCTTTGTAGCTCCATACACAGTAAAGCATTCATCCTTCTTCAAATTTCAGAACACAGGCTTTCAAACTGTTGTCTAAAGTGGCTCAGCTCACCCTGTTACCCTTGTCAGCTGTGATTTGACAGGTTTCTAGCCATCTCATATTTATCCTGGGTTCACACGGACAGTGGGGAAATGAAATTGTGCGAGTTCAGCTGAACTTGTACAATTTTATTCCCGCATGTCAATCCCGACTTTGGGGGCGATTTCAAAGACATCTGTGCAGATTGCTGCACAGAGTTCTATAGAAATTGCACCATGAAGTCGCCAAAAGTAGTACAGAAACTAGTTTAGGGAATAGGTGTGGCGCAGCAAATGTGGCGTTTCACCGATACCAACAGTGCCATTGTCAGCAATTGCCACCAATTCGGCATGCAATTTGTCAAATCACATGCCAAACTGCTCCAATGTGAACCTAAGTTTAATGTCATAAGAGAGCAGTTACTCTGGAAGAGGGGAGCAGATTGTGCCGGAACAGGGCATTTGCAAGTAATTTTTAGAATGATTTACTCATGCCAAAACAGTATCTAGTCCGATGGTTGAAAAGCTAGTAGTATATCTCTGGTTATAAAGCTATAAATAAAAACTTTGCACTTACTGTAACAAATTAACCACTTTAACCACTTGACCTCGGGAATATTTACCCCCCTTCATGATCAGGCCATTTTTTTTGCAATACACTGCTTTACTTTAACTGACATTTGCGTGGTCATGCTACGCTGAACCCAAATAAAATGTATGTCCTTTTTTCTGACAAATAGAGATTTCTTTTGATGGTATTTGATCAGCTCTGCGTTTTTTTTTTGTGCAACACAAAAAAAAAAAAAAAAAAAAGACCATTTTGAAAGAAAAACTTTTTTTGCTTTCTGCTATAAAACATATCCAATAAAAGAAAATGTAAAAGTAAAATTTCTTCATCAATTTAGGCCAATATGTATTCCGCTACATATTTTTGGTAAAGAAAATCCCAATAAGCATATATTGATCGGCTTGCTCAAAAGTTATAGCCTCTAGAAACTATGGGATATATTTATGGAATTTTTTTTTAACTAGTAATTGCAGCGATTAGCGAGTTATAGCGGAACTGCGATATTGCAGCGGACAAATCGGACACGGACACTTTTGTATAATCACAGCGGGTCACCAGCAGCACGCACTGGCGCCCCAGACCCCAAAGTGCAGGTTCATGTACTAGGTACGTGATCTTGTGCAGCAGAGATGCCTTGTCATCGTATAAGTTACACGGTCGGCGAGCCGTTAAAATCAGGCCTTCTCTGCCACTTTTTGATGACATTAAACAATGAGTATTTTTTCCTAGAAAACAGTGTTATTACCCATTACTCACTTTTCCAGGAATCTTCCAGGATGTCTTACAGAAAGGAGAGAGGCTCCTCCCACCCAACACAGGAAACAAATCATCCACAATAAAGCACACACCCAGTAGCCCCTCAGTAATAAATAACCAAAGGCATAGATAAACAATGTGACCAATAAAAAAACAACAGTAGTGAAAAAATTATGAATAAATCCTAGACCCATAAGAAAAGGGATGGTGGGGAAAAAAAAAAAGGGATGAAAATGGCGCCGTCCTGGAAGATTCCCGGAAAAGTGTTTTAACAGGTAATAACACTGTTTTCTTAATCTTCCAGGGTGGCAGACAGAGAGGACAAAACAGAACTACCCAATCATGGCAGGACCACAGCCTGCAGTACTTTCCTCCCAAAGGACTGTTCTTGACTTGAGAGCAAGTCCAACCTGTAGTGTTTCACAAACGCCTGGAAATTGGACAAGGTTGCAGCTTTACAGATCTGGAGGGGTGAGGCTCCAGCCCTTTCAGCGCATGTTGTAGATTAAGGAAGATGCTTGATATGCTTCGATGATCGCTGACTTCATCAATCTGGTGATAGTATTTTTTAACACTCTTCTGCCCTTGTTGGGTCTGGAAAATAGCAAAAACTAGTGGAGGATTTCTAGTGCTTTGTGTGCTCAATGTTGGCAATCATGCATCTTTTAACATCTAGTTTGTTGAACCCAGCTTCTTTTAAATTTTTTGAATCTCCTGTTTTCTACCTTCTAAAAACAGTTCTGGTGGCACTGGTGTCAGCTATGAGGGTTGGTGAGATTCAGGTTCTATTGTCAAACCTTTTTGTATTATTTCACAAGACCAGATTACCCTTTCACTTGATCCAGCCTCCCTTCCCTCAGTGGCTTCAAATTTTCCTTGTTTACAGATTTTAAAAGAACTGGGTATAAGTCCCAGGTTAGGCTATTGACTATCCCATTTCTTATATACAGATTGCTGTCACTGTTGGTTACTTCCCCACAACCAAGCCCCCATACTCCCTTGATAATCCATAGTGCTAGTTCCATTTCCTAGTCTTCACTCGTCTACAACACACCTTAATTCTCCTATAGGGGCCCATACTCCTATCCCAAATAAACCATAAATACACCATTGGTCAAGCCACCGAAAAACTTACATTGTATTATTTATACTCCTATGTTCCTACAGTTAGAACCCTTATAAGATACATTGCCCTACTTTAAATGCCTGGGTTTTTACTTGTGATTAGTGTACTACCAATGGTTCAATTGTACAGGGTGGGCCATTTATATGGATACACCTTAAAATGGGAATAGTTGGTGATATTAACTTCCTGTTTGTGGCACATTAGTATATGTGAGGGGGGAAACATTTCAAGATGGGAGGTGACCATGGCGGCCATTTTGAATCCAACTTTTGTTTTTTCAATAGGAAGAGGGTCATGTGACACAATAAACTTATTGGAAATTTCACAAGAAAAACAATGGTGTGCTTGGTTTTAACGCAACTTTATTCTTTCATGAGTTATTTACAAGTTTCTCTTTGTTTACAGCCATTGACATGTCGCTGAGGTTAACACGTGCGGAGCGGATAGAAATTGTGTTGATGTCTGGTGAATGCAGTAACCGGGTCATTGCAGCAGATTTTAATGCAAGACAGCCTACGAGACCACCCATCTCCCATGCTAGAGTTAGCAAACTGCTTGCCAAGTTTCGTGAAACTGGTTCAGTGTTAGATTTGCCAAAATGTGGACGCATGAAATCTGTCACTAAAGAAGAAACATCGGTGGCTGTCCTAGCTTCATTCAGCAAGAGCCCAGAGCGTAGCACTTGCCACATGTCACTGGAGAGTGGCATTAGTCGAACATCCCTTCGGCGGATATTAACTACTCACAAATGGCACCCTTACAAACTCCAGCTACTGCAGCATCTCACGAGGATGACCCAGATCGGCGCACTGAATTTGCAGAATGGGCAAAACAAAAATTGGAACAGGACCCTCAGTTTACACAGAAGATTTTGTTCAGTGATGAGGCAAACTTTTATGTGAATGGTGAAGTTAAACAAAACCACCGCTATTGGTCTGACACTAACCCACATTGGATAGATCCCTCCAAGACTGTTGGAACCAAAAAATTGATGGTATGGTGTGGTATATGGGGTACAAAGATAGTGGGGCCATTCTTCATCAATGGAAACCTCAAGGCCACTGGATATGCGAAATTGCTACATGATGATGAGTTTCCCTCTTTATGCACTGAAGCTGGCACGTTCCCTGAGTTTTTCCAGCAAGATGGTGCACCACCACATTATGGGTGTCAGGTCCGAGCATTCCTAGATGAACAGTTTCCTGGAAAGTGGATTGGTCGTCATGGTCCAGTTGAATGGCCCCCAAGGTCTCCCGATCTGACCCCCTTAGACTTTTATCTTTGGGGTCATCTGAAGGCAATTGTCTATGCTGTGAAGATACAAGATGTGCAGCACCTGTAACTACGGATACTGGAAGCCTGTGCTAGCATTTCTCCTGCGGTGTTGCCATCAGTGTGTGAAGAGTGGGAGAAGAGGGTTGCATTGACAATCCAACACAATGGGCAGCACATTGAACACATTTTATAAGTGGTCAGAAACTTGTAAAATGACTCCTGAAAGAATAAATTTACATTAAAACCAAGCACACCATTGTTTTTCTTGTGAAATTCCCAATAAGTTTGAAATGACCCTCTAGCTATTGTAAAAACAAAAGTTGGATTCAAAATGTCCGACTTCAAAATGGCCGCCATGGTCAACACCCATCTTGAAAAGTTTCCCCCCTCACATATACTAATGTGCCACAAACAGGAAGTTAATATCACCAACCATTCGCATTTTATTAAGCTGTATCCATATAAATGGCCCACCCTGTACTTGACCTTCACTTGTGTGCTTATGTTACTGTTGATACACCTGTATAGAATACCATCTATCTGTTTTCAATGTTTTATACAAAGTTCTTTTAAAATCCAATAAAATCTTTAAACAAGAAACATTTGAAGCCACTTTGGGAAGGGAGGCTGGATCAAGTGAAAGTGTAATCTTGTCTTGTGAAATAATACAGAAAGGTCCGGCAATAGAAAGAGCCTGAATCTCACCAATGCCACCAGAACAGTTTTTAGGGTTAGTAGTCATGTGGACCAATCCTTCAGAGACTCAAAGGGTTCTTTACAAAAACTCTGCAAAACTGTGGACAAATCCCAAGATGAGGACCTTCTGATCTTTGGGGCCCTACTGCTGTAAGGAATCTTTTGATTAAGGGTTCTTCTACTAACCTTTGACTTAAGAAATTTGACCGAATAAAAGGTTTTACTCTAGCGGAATCTTGGAGAAGATGCCCACATCCCTAATTAGCTAACAAAACACAATAGAACCCTCCATAATGGGACTTTATAGGGCACAAACTCCAAAAGAAAAAGGTCTAGAATACCAAAAGATAAAATACAGTCAGGTCCATAAATATTGGGACATCGACACAATTCTAATCTTCTTGGCTCTATACACCACCACAATGAATTTGAAAAGATGTGCTTTAACTGCAGACTTTCAGGTTTAATTTGAGGGTATTTACATCCAAATCAGGTGAACGGTGTAGGAATTACAACAGTTTGTATATGTGCCTCCAACTTTTTAAGGGACCAAAAGTAATGGGACATTACTTTTCCATGGCCAGGTGTGTGTTATTCCCTCATTATCCCATTTACAAGGAGCAGATAAAAGGTCCAGAGTTCATTTCAAGTGTGCTAATTGCATTTGTAATCTGTTGCTGTCAACTCTCAATATGAGATCCAAAGAGCTGTCACTATCAGTGAAGCAAGCCATCATTAGGCTGAAAAAACAAAACAAACCCATCAGAGATAGCAAAAACATTAGGTGTGGCCAAATCAACTGTTTGGAGCATCCTTAAAAAGAAAGGACGCAACACCAAAAGACCCAGAAGACCACAGAAAACAACTGTGGTGGATGACCAAAGAATTCTTTCCCTGGTGAAGAAAACACCATTCACAACAGTTGGCCAGATCAAGAACACTCTCCAGGAAGTAGGTGTATGTGTGTCAAAGTCAACAATCAAGAGAAGACTTCACCAGAGTGAATACAGAGGGTTCACCACAAGATGTAAACCATTGGTGAGCCTCAAAAACAGGAAGGCCAGATTAGAGTTTGCCAAACAACATCTAAAAAAGCCTTCACAGTTCTGGATCATCATCCTATGGACAGATGAGACCAAGATCAACTTGTACCAGAGTGATGGGAAGAGAAGAGTATGGAGAAGGAAAGGAACTGCTCATGATACAAAGCATACCACCTCATAAGTGAAGCATGGTGGTGGTAGTGTCATGGCGTGGGCATGTATGCCTGCCAATGGAACTGGTTCTCTTGTATTTGATGATGTGACTGCTGACAAAAGCAGCAGGATGAATTCTGAAGTGTTTCGGGCAATATTATCAGCTCATATTCAGCCACATGCTTCAGAACTCATTGGACGGCGCTTCACAGTGCAGATCGACAATGACCTGAAGCATACGGCGAAAGCAACCAAAGAGATTTTTAAGGGAAAGAAGTGGAATGTTATGCAATGGCCAAGTCAATCACCTGACCTGAATCCGATTGAGCATGCATTTCACTTGCTGAAGACTAAACTGAAGGGAAAATGACCCAAGAACAAACATGAACTGAAGACAGTTGCAGTAGAGGCCTGGCAGAGCATCCCCAGGGATGAAACCCAGCATCTGGCGATGTCTATGCATTCCAGGCTTCAGGCTGTAATTGACTGCAAAGGATTTGCAACCAAGCATTAAAAAGTGAAAGTTTGATTTATGATTGTTAATCTGTCCCATTACTTTTGGTCCCTTAAAAAGTGGGAGGCACATTTACAAACTGTTGTAATTCCTACACCGTTCACCTGATTTGGATGTAAATACCCTCAAATTAAAGCTGAAAGTCTGCAGTTAAAGCCCATCTTGTTTGTTTCATTTAAAATCTATCGTGGTGGTGTATAGAGCCAAAAAGATTAGAATGGTGTCGATGTCCCAATATTTATGGACCTGACTGTATGTAAATGTTCTTGATACCACTACATTAAAGATCACTCAAGTGGACAGAGTGCTACCCAACGCATTTCAAGGCCATGCATTGTTCATCTTCATCAGGGGTAAAGTGGTATAGTCTATATGATATCTATAGTGAGCAAAAGATACAGAATGAGTAAAAATACATTTGTATAAACAGCTTACAATGGTTTGTATTATACATCAACATTATGCCAGTGTATACTAACCAAGCTGGAGATGAGCAGGTATTGGATTCATACGCATCAAACATTAAAACCAAGGAGAAAGCACTGCTGCCGACCCTCAAGTCCAGAAGGGTGGGGAGCACGATAGCCACTCCCATCCCCACCAAAAGGGACATAGAACCCAACCTCCACAAATGCCACACCTGGTGTCACATGTAGAAAGATCGAAAGTAGGTGGGATAAACAGTAATAAAGCCAAAGAGCCCAAAAACCGCCAATTAGACTATATTTGAAGACCTCTCATACACACCTATTCTGACACATGGGAATGGGTATGCAGGTTCATTCCAAAGCCTAGAGTCCTGCAGCTGGAGCCTAAGCATACACAGCATATAGGGTTTTGTCTGTAAACACACAAGGGGATCATCAAACTTTTGGAAGGTGGCCGAGTATAGTAGATATGGGGCTAAGTACCATATTTGAACTGAAGTTGCTTACTTGTCAAGGAGATAGGGGAGTTATGGCTAGGTGGATAGCCAAGTGTACACTGGGTTCAAGGATTGTGCATTAATATCCTGCAAATCACATCAGGGATGATCTGGATTAAACAAATAACCACTTCAGCCCCGGAAGAATTTCCCCCTTTAGGACCGGAGCCCTTTTTGCGATTCGGCACTGCGTCACTTTAACTGAAAATTGCGCGGTCGTGCAACGTTGTACCCAAACGAAATTTGCGTCCTTTTTTCCCACAAATAGAGCTTTCTTTTGGTGGTATTTGATCACCGCTGCGTCATTTCTGATCGCCGCTATAAACAAAAGAAGAGCGACAATTTTGCAAAAAAACACAAATTTCTTACTTTTTGCTAAAATACAAATCCAAAAAAAAAAATGTAAAACAACATTTTTTTCATCGGTTTTGGCAAATTTATATTCTTCCTCATATTTGCGATAAAAAAAAAAAAAAAAAATCGCAATCAGCGTTTATTGATTGGTTTGCGCAAAAGTGGTCACGTTTATGGATGATGAGAATTTATTTCTGGGGTTTTTATTTATCTTTTATTATTTACTAGTAATGGCGGCGATCTGCGATTTTTAGCGGTAATGCAATATTTCAGTGGACATGGCGGAACATTTTGACACTTTTTTGGGACCATTGGAATTTATACAGCGATCAGTATTATAAAAATGCACTGATTACTGTGTAAATGCCATTGGCAGTGAAGGGGTTAACCTGCAGGGGGCGCTCTAAGGGTTAACTGTGTTCCCTGGGCGTGTTCTAACTGTGGGGGGACTGCCCTAGCTGGGGAAGGGAAGTGATCACACCTTCCGTGTAGAAGAAAGCTGTGATCACAGCACTTCCCCCTTCACAGAACGGAGGTCCGTGTTTACTTACATGGACCTCCGTTCTTTCACTCCAGGGGGCGCGATCTTGCAGCCGCCGTCATATGGCGAATTGCACAGGAGCGCCACCTTGTCGCCGTCAGATGCCGATCGGCGGTCGGCAAGAGGATAAATAAGGATCATATATCTAGTATCACTTAATTCCGTACATCTACTATAGTTGGTCCCCAATAGCATGTTGCATAGAGCAGTGTTTTTCAACTCCAGTCCTCAAGGCACACCAACAGGTCATGCTTTCAGGATTTCCCTCAGATGAAACAGCTGTGGTAATTACTAAGGCAGTGAAACTGATCAAATCACCTGTGCAAACTCATGGAAATCCTGAAAACATGACCTGTTGGTGTGCCTTGAGGACTGGAGTTGAAAAACACTGGCTTAGAGTGTGTCAGCAGGTTGATAATATACCGCCATAAATGACACATTAATGGATAACTCAAAACATCCATCTTCTAATTGAGACACAGAAAGTGCATATACCTCCTCTGTCAGAATCCCACAAGTGCGGATTGTTGGTCAGGCAGCAACTGGAAGATCTGCCCTTTATGTAGTCCAAATGTATTAGGCGGTTCAGGCACTAATTAGTGTGGCAATAAAGATGGAGGAGGGGTCATAATTAACACCCCCCCAGGGGGGTGGCGCGCAGCACCGCCTTCCAAAGTGGGACACGCAGTAATGGCGGCTAGCGGTGGAAACACCGGTGCTATTGCACTCTAACGTCTGGCGGCACTCAAACCAGGCCCCCCCTGCCCGAGCGACGTAGGCCCGCACCAAAGGCAGACAGGCAGAGAGCCACCAGGCAGCCTTTGTGCGCTTGATGGCGGGGAAAAAGAGGAGACACAGCACACATCCTCCCAATTGGACACTGTGAACATTGCAGGCGACAGCACTCAATTACACATACAGAGGAAGAAAAAAAAAAAATGGGAAAATAGTTCACAACCAGCCCATAGTAAAAACACGGCGAAGAACCATGCATCTGCAAAACAACAAATGATATAAAATTCAAAATGACAAGGTCAAAGAACGTTTTCAAGATCAGAGATCAAGATCTAATTCCTGTATTTCCTAACTAAGATTTGTATAATTGATTTAATATATATATATATATATATATATATATATATATATACACACACACACACACACACACACACACACATAGTGTGGTTAGCAAGCACATATATATCCATCACCGTCAGTCAAAGAATGGAGAAACTGCTCAATTGAAAGTATGGAGAGTATAGATGAAAAGATAGATGCAGTTTATGGGCCTATAATCAGAAAGGTGATAATGGATGAATGTTGGAATAAAATTTCAACTGTTATTCAGCCTAAATGGAATAGTAAGCTCTGGGTGTAAGTTCATCATGTATTTCTATATAAATATTTACCCACCAAATGTGGATAAACTTAATCGATTTCAGGGCCATATAAATGAAACCCCTCCAGAAATGATCTGAATGAAATCAAGTCATTCAAACCTGAAGGGGAGACGGCATTTAGGAAAAATATCCATCGTTGTTCATGCTGAAGTAGAATTTTGGGCCAATCACCTCCCCGTAACCCTGGATGCATTCAATCAAGGATCAACATGGAGATTTTTGGAAATATCCCCCAATATACAGCGGTGACATGTTTGCCAAGGGCAAGTTCAGGATTGCATGTACGCATTAAGGTATTGTGTCTATATGCCCGTTAGCAGAATTCATTCTTCGACTTGCCCACATAAAGAAAACAAACATTCACAGTGTTCACAGTGTGCTCCCTCTGTCTTACAGTTGGCATAATGTTTTGGTCGATATTTTTCTCAATTCGGTAAGAAATTTGACAAGTCCACCACCTGGACCTTGAGAATACATAGTAACATAGTTAGTAAGGTTGATGGACAACAGTCCATCCAATCCAACCTGTATAGGTGTGTGTGTGTGTAGAAAAATAATTTCTCACACCCCTTAAATTGTTTTTGTTAAGGTGCACGTATAAAACTATTTATACTTCCTGCAGACACCAACGATTGTGGAAGAGTTCCACATCCTTACCGCCCTGACGCCGAATAACCCCGAACAAATCTCAAGCTTCTCTTCCAGTGTCATTGTGTGGCCCCGTGTCCTCTTACACTTCTGGAACTGAAAAGTTTCTACACTTATGTTGGGATAACCATTGAGATATTTATATATCGTAATCATATCTCCTCTCAAGCGCCTCTTCAGGGAGTATAAAATTAGCGCTTGTAGTCGTTACTCATAACTGAGGTCCTCCAGTCCATACATTAATTTAGTTGCCCTTCTCTGGACTCTATCCAACACCAGCACT
Source organism: Glandirana rugosa (assembly GCA_018402905.1). NCBI lineage: Eukaryota > Metazoa > Chordata > Amphibia > Anura > Ranidae > Glandirana > Glandirana rugosa. Next base: position 309,938 of record BLSH010000002.1, read on the forward strand.
TCCTTTCTGAGGAATGGTGACCAGAACTGGATGGAATACGCTAGATGCGGCCAAACCAGTTATATAAAGTGGCAGAATCATCGTCTTATCTCTGGAATAAATTCCCTTTTTAATGCATGCTTATATTCTGTTGGCTTTGGTAGCCGCAGCTTGACACTGCATGCTATTGCTCAGTCTGTCTTCTACTAGAACCACTAGATCCTTCTCCATCCTGGAAGCCCCTAGGGATTATCCCCCTAAAGAGTAACTTGCGTTTATATTTTTACCCCCCAAGTGCATTACCTTGCATTTTTCAATGTTAAACTTCATTTGCCATGTAGTAGCCTACTCCATTTATTCAAGTCCTCTTGTAAAGTTTCTATATCCTTCTGTGTTGTTATTGCCCTGCATATTTTTGTGTCATCAACAATGAAATCAAGCTATTTATCCCATACTCTATATCATTAATAAATAAATTAAACAGAATTGGTCCCAGGACAGAGCCCTGGGGGTACCCCACTAACCACTCTAGACCATTCTGAGTATACATTATCACAACCCTTTGGACACGTCCCCAAAGCCAGTTTTCTATCCAGGTACATATCCTATGGTCCATGCCTACAGACCTTAGCGTCTAGATTAAGCATTTGTGGGGGACTGTATCAAATGCTTTTGCAAAATGCAGATATACCACATCAACTGGCCTACCTTTGTCCAGATGGCAGCTCACTTCCTCATAGAATTTTAATAGGTTGGTTTGGCAAAAGTGACCTTTCGTAAACCCTTTCTGATTACTGCTAATTATACTATTTTCATCATCAAATTCTTGGAAATGGTCCCTTACCCCCTCAAATCGTTTACAAACTACCAACGTTAGACTGACAGGCCTATAGTACCCAGGAATAGTTCTCTGCCCTTTTTTGACTATTGGTACCACGTGGGCTTTTTGCCCATCAGCTGGTACCAATCCTGTCACTATGCTGTCCATTAAGATTAGGAATAGCAGCCTGGCTATAACCTGACTGAATTCTTTAACCACTTCCAGCCCAAGGACGAAATATGACATCATTGACTTTGAGTGGGGATATCTGAATGATGCCTGCAGCTGCTTGATCATTCTTACAGGCAGCAGGAGGGGATTTCCCCATCCTCCCGCCACCCTCCGGTGCTTCTACCGGCTTGCCGGTGAATGAATCGGGCACCGGCAGAAGTTGAGCATAGAGATTTCTCTATGTCATGTCAACATTATGTCGTCATTTCCGGGCACAAGTAAACATTGCCAGGGACGTGGCTAGAAAGGCCAAGACTGCTCTTTTTTTTATCTCTGACTTTCCAGCCTGAAGGAGAGATGTGGGGTCTTCTAGACCCCACATTGCTCCATAAAGAGGACCTGTCACACACTTCCTATTACAAGGGATGTTTACATTCCTTGTAGAGGCGGTCCCCTAGTTACAAACATCCGACTTACAGAGGTAGACAAAAGGAAGGGAGAGGAAATCTACCTGTAGGAAGGGAAATGTACTCCTGCACGAGTTATTATGGGAAAAAGGTGTCTCCATAAATGCTTTATCACCAAGGTTTGTTTACACAACAACCCAAAATTTTCAAAATCGAATTATCATTGGGACAGGAAGTGAGGTGAAATCTTCTGAACAGAAACAGACAGCAACACAAACATTACAGAGGTGTTAACCCTTCACTATGTTATCCAAAAAGCTTAAAAATAGTTTTTTGGCTGAAGCTACACTTAAAATTGTACCTGTTCCGACTTACAAATTCACCTTAACAAACCTACAGACCGTATCTTGTTTGTAACCGGTGGACCGCCTGTAATAGGAATAAAAGATAAAAAGTGTAATAATAAAAAAAAAAGTTAAATAAGTTTGCATTTGTGGGAGGAGTCTGGACTTCATAAGCTCCCTCCTCCTCCCATTCACTCGTCGGCAGCGTTTGACTGGAATCCCCTCGGTGACGTCACTTCCGGTTCGGTCCCCGTTGTCCGGCACGTTCATACTATCTTTGGGCATTCACTATGTCGGTGTCTCGGCCCCACATAGGTTGGTCAGCCATCAGCATTGGTGGAGAAGGTAGGCGCGGGTCGGGTGGAGGGGGGGGAGGGGCAAGGGAGTCACTACAGTACTCGGGCAGTGAGGGCAGGTGGTTTTCCTTCAACCTTTTATGCGTTGCAGCCGTTGGCTGATCATGTTATCATAATGTGGCTGTCAGCATGCGGAGGGTTGTCAGACAAGGGGGGGGGGGGGG